>SEYY01024404.1:127500-132502 GCA_009176605.1 Armadillidium nasatum | reverse complement strand
ATAATAATAATAATAACAGTAATAATAATAATAATGAGTGATATTGTCTGGAGTAACATTTAAGAGTGGTAAACCACCTTTTTTTAGACACCTTTCTTATCGTGTGCTGAAAAAAGTTCTTTTTGTTAAGCAACTTTTTTTTTTTTTTTTTTTTTTTTTTGCAAGAATTGAACTTGGTCCAAAATGTCACAATCAAAAAATCCCGCTTTAAATCCGGGTGAAAACAACTTGAATTATGTAGTTTTCGCATTGGCAGATATCTATCTATCTATCTATCTATTTATCTATCTATCTATCTATCTGTCTATCTATCTATCAATCTATCAATTATTCTATCTATATTCTATCTATATTTATCTATCTATCAATCTATCTGTCTATCTACCTCTTTATATATGTATATATGCCTTTCTTCCCATCTAAATATCCCTCCACCTTTCCACCCTCTATCCATCTATCTATCTATTTATCTATTTATCTACGGTGTTTCTGATGTTTTTCTAAATGTTTTAGATGCTTTAAAAGTTTGAATATTTTTTGTTCTGATTAAAGAGGATCCTCAAAGAGAATTAATTATATACATAACGAGCAACAAAGATGATATTCGGTTTTTGTAATTCATTTTTTATTATTTTGCGAATTTTACTGTAGTATGTACTTGGATTAAGAAATAAAGAATTAAAGTCTAAAAGAAAGTTTGTCTATCTATCTATTTATTTATGTGTCTATCTATCTATCTATTTATTATTATCTATCTATCTATCTATCTATCTATCTATCTACTCCTTTATATATGTATATCTGCCTTTTTACACATCTTTATACCAATTCATCTTTCCATTCTCCTATCTATGTATCTATGTATCTATCTATCTTTCTATCTATCTATCTATCTATCTATCTATCCATCCATCTTTCTCTTCTATTTCATATACACACACACACAGACACACACACACACACACACACACACACACCACACACACCACACACACACACACACACACACACACACACACACATATATATATATATATATATTATTATATTATATATATATATATATATATATATATAAATAAATAATATATGTATATATATATATATATATATATATATATATATTATATATATATATATATATATATAATTAATATTATATAATATATATATTATATAATATATATATATCTACCTTTCAATACATTTATTATCTTTCTTTTTATTTATTTATCTATGTACATATCTACTTATATATCTATCTATTTATTTCTCTATTATCTATTTTTTTTTTTTTATTTTTAAAAAAAATATAAAAAAAAAAAAAAAAAAAAAACACACACTCACACACACACATATTATAATATATATATATATATATAATATATATATATATATATATATATATATATATATATATATATATATATATATAAATATATATATCATTATCATCATCATCATCATCACCATCCAAACCGTCCAGGTAGGTTGGCGCCTGTCGGGTGCTACTCCTCTTTGAATCTTTTCCACGCATTTCTGTCCTCAAACATTCGGTTGTCTTCCATCTCTTCCAGTGTCTTCAACAGCCTCCATCCATCTCTTCCTTGGTTTTCCAACTGGTCTCCTTCTTTCTGGTCTCCATTCCAGCATCTCTCTCTTAGTCTCTCTCCCTCCCCTATTCTCTTCAAGTGACCAAACCAACTCAACTGGTTTCTTTCTACGCATTCGAATATTGATTCCACCCCAAGTTCTTCTCTCACCAGTTCATTTCTTATCCTATCTCTCAGCGATACTCCCCTGATGACTCTGAGTACTCTCATTTCCGTGGTTTCGATTCTGATCTTATGCACTGTATTCGTTGTCCAGCATTCTGAACCATACAACATTATTGGTCTCAGTATTGTTTTATATATTAGTACTTTCACTTCTGTTGGCATTAATCTTTCCTTTAGTAGCAGATATAACATTCCCACATTCTTTGAGAATCTTCCTATTCTCTCCCTCACTTCGTCCTCTAGTCTTCCCTCTTCGTCGAACACCACACCCAAATATTTAAATTTACTCGCCTGCTTAAGTCTAGTTCCCTCTATGTTCACAACTGTCTTTTCTCTCTCCCTAGCTATTACCATTACTTATGTCTTCTCTCTGTTTATCTTCATGCCCAAGAGTTGAGTTCAACATCATATCCCACCTATTCACAACTTCCTGAAGATCCTCAGTTCCTGATGTTATCACTGCCGCATCATCCGAGTATACCAGTGTGTGTTCTCTATTCTCTCTTATGCACATTCTTTTAAGACAGCTGTCCAGATATAGTGCGAAAAACAATGGTGACAATACACTGACCTGCCTCACCCCGGTTTTCACTCCAAATCATTTCTCGCCTCCTCCTCCTCCTCTGACCGTATTTATAGGGTTTTCGGACATCTCTTAAAAGCTGTTGATAATTTTTCAGGAATGTTGTACACAGGGTCTTCTAATACTCTACATAGTCTTTCCCTTTTTATCCTATCGAGAGCTTTTTCTAAGTCAGTGTGTGTTACATATGCTTTCTTGTTCCATTCTATGTTTTTCTTCGTCAGCCTCTTCATATGGAATATTAAGTCTGTCTTGCTTTTACCTGGTCTAAAACTGTGATGTCATTTTCCAATTTTATCTCCAACCTTCATCCACAATCTCATTCGTTCCTATTAACAACACTATTCCTTTGCTATCCTCCATTCTGTTAGTATTTTTCCTTCTTCCCATACCTTGTTGAATGTCAATATTAACTACTTAGTTATTCCTTCCCCTATCTTAAATAACTAGTTACTCACTCCATCGTATCCTGCACTCTTCCCGTTTCTTAACATTTTAATTGCCTCTCTCACCTCTTCTAACTGAATCAATCTGATTTTCGCTAGTCCTTGTCTTCCTCTATAGGGGATGCTTCCACTATTTGCACCTCCTCCTCCTCTTCCTGTGCATTCAGCAACTCCTTAAAATTCTCTGTCCATTTTTCCGCTACCTCTGTCTCCTCCAGAAGCGATTCTCCCTCTTTATTCAAACCCACATTAGTTTCTGGTTCTTTGCTTGCTTTCATGTTCTTGGCCATTCCATTTACAAGTTTTCTTGTGCCCTTCATATCTTCCTTCAATTCTCTTCCTATGCTGATCAATCAGATGCTCACCTTTAATGTTTCTCTCTCCTACTCCATGTATTTCCAGAACCGTCATCTCCCCTTCTCTATGTATTTCTACATGAGCGTTCAAATCCCCCATAATTATTTTCTTCTCTCCTCTCACAGCATCATAAGTCTGTTGGAGTTCGTTTCTAAAATCTGTCTTCTCTTCCATTGGTCTTCCCTGGTGTGGTGCTTACACTTGAATTATGCTCATCGTTTCTCCCTCTATTTTCAAGGTCATCACTATTATTCTTTCACTTACTAACTTTGAATCCATTACGTTTACAGCTCTGGTTTCCTGATGTTCACCACTCCGTGCCTTCTCTCCTCCTCTCTCCCCTTGTAGATCATCACATAATCATCGTGAAACTTCTTTATTCCTCCTCCTTTGTACCTCACCTCGCAAATTCCTAGCACATCCAAGTTTCTCTTTTCCATCAATTCCATAGCCTCCTCTTCCTTTCCTGTGAATGTGCTTGCATTTATAGTTGCGATTCGGTATTATTTTCTATTCCGTGGGTCCATTATTGCGCCGGGTCGTCAATCTTTGATTCTGTCCTGTCCGAGGAGTAGCATTGGTTTCTCTAGCTTTTTCTTTTTTAAGGTAGCAGGTTTGCTAGGTCTGTCGCCACAACCTCCAAATAATTCTGGAGGCATATATATATATATATTATATATATATATATATATTATATATATATATATATATATATATATATATATATATAATATATATATATATAATATATATCCTTCGTGAGCAAAGACCTGAGGCTTACTTAATTTCACCGGAGTTGGGAAAAATCCTATCACGGCCGAAGGAGGCCAACATGTCTGGATGCACGACGTTTGAAAGTATGCAAGTCAAAAGAAGTTGGGAAAACAGATAAAGGGAGTATGTTCCAGACTTTACTTGTAGAGTATATGTAAGATTGAGCATAGGGCTTATGTCTGAGGTTGGAGAGTTGGACAGAGAAAGGAAGAGACTTGTAGAGAGGCGTGTCGCCCGAGCTCTTCTCACTGGAGGAGATATGCAACAAAAGAATTTAGAAGAGCAGTGTCCGTTGTAACAGCAATAGTATAGAGAGAGTGTCGCAACAAGTCGACTGGCAGAAAGAGATTGGAGAGAGATAGTAAGAGCAAGAGAGATGATGAGACGAAAAGCCCTAGACTCCACCTTCTGAAGGAGAGCTGTATGAGTTTAGCCATCCCAGATGTGTGAAACATACTGCATATAGGGACGAACAACAACCCTATAGAGAGCAAGCAACTGGGGTGGCGTGAAGAAATTTTGAAAGCGCCTCAGAACACCCAACCTCTTAGGAGCTTGTTTAGAGAGAAAAGTAATGTGATCTTTCTTGGAAAGATCCCGAGAAAAAGATACACTGAGAATGTTAAGAACAGATGAAAGTTTGAGTTGCGTGTTTACGAAGAAGATATCATAGTTGTGTGGAAGATTGTGTCAAGGGGAGAGATGGAGGAACTGAGTTTTTGAGGTCTTGAAAACTACCATGTTTTCTCTGCCCCAATATGAAATACGTGAAAGATCAAAGGTTGGATGCTCAAAGGATACTCTTTTTGAGTCTATTAACTGCTGTTGGGATGGACGTCTTCCAAACTGAAAGGAATAATGAAGTGTGAAGTAATCAGCATAGGAGTGGATAGGAGATGAAGTAATAGAAAGATCATTAAAGAAAAGTAAAAAGTGTTGGGGAAAGGACAGAACCCTGAGGAACACCACTATTAATAAATTTTAAGGAAGAACGGCGGCCGTCTACAATAGCTGCATTAGAACAACCGGAAAGAAAATTAGAGAGAAGAATAGATGCCGAAAGA
>SEYY01024404.1:110000-120000 GCA_009176605.1 Armadillidium nasatum | reverse complement strand
ATTATATATATATGAAAAATAATTATTTTCTTATTCATTGCAATCCAAAAAAATTAATCAAACATTAGACAACAAATTAATAACTTTCAAAGTTTATACATCCGCATTTAATAATTGCGGTATGAAGATGCGGAATGCGGATATTGTAAAATTATGAACTGCGGATGCGGTATATATATATTATATATATATATATATATATATATATATATATATATATATTATATATATATATATATATATATATATATATATATATATATATATATAAATATTAGCGCGTATATTTTGCAAGAAATTGTTTTTCAGTCTAAATTTATTGCAAGTATGTAACGAAGTTTTCTTTAATGTCCTCTGGGTGTAAGTTAATGACTGTGTATGTGCGTGAGAAACATGTACTTGTATGTACGTTTGTGTGTGTGTGTGTGCGTTGTTTCTTAGTACTAAAGGGAAGTCGATTGAATTTTCCTTTTTCTTTGAAAGCGTCACACGTTTCCGTTCGTATTCCAGATGAGCCAAAAGCTATTTCCTTTGCACCAGAAGCAACCTACACAATATTGTTGTTATTATTATTATTACTATCTTTATTATTGTTTTAAATATTATTATTATTATTATTATTATTTTAAATATTATTATTTTTATTATTATCAGTATTATTATAACTTTAATTATTATTTTAATTATGATCATTATTACTATTTTAATTATTACTATATATTTTGATTATTACCATCTTCATTATTTTAATTATTATTATTATTTTTTATTTTTATTATTATTTAATTATTATTATTATTATTATTATTATTATTATTATTATTATTATTATTCACGATATGTTTCAATAGAACTATCCTAACATTGTAAATAATAATTTCTCAATTATTATGAAGGTTGAAAATTTTGGAAATTTTATTTATTATCGAATATTATAATATATTATATATTATATATATTATATATATATATATATATATATATATATATATATATATATATATATATATATATATATATATATATATATATATATATATATATATATATATATATATATAATGAAAATGTTGACATGATATTAACCTGTAATTGGTTTATTCTTATTTTAAATTAAGTAAAACAGATAATTTTTGATTGACAAATGAGAGAGAGAGAGAGAGAGAGAGAGAGAGAGAGAGAGAGAGAGAGAGAGAGATTATTTTTCAACTAATTTTTTTTTTGGGGGGGGAGGGGTTCATCTTCTTTAGAATGTGAAAAATTTCTTTTCTAAATTAATGGATTTAATTGAGTTTTAACTGTATTTAAATTAAAGTTTAAAGAGTCTTCGAGACGTTCCATTATTTGCTTATTAACAAAATTATTTTTTGAATTATTTTTATTTTAAATTATTTTTAATTTTTATTTTTCATTTTCTTTTGAAAATTTTTTTTTATAAAGAATGATTAATTATTTTTTTTATTATTATTATTATTATTAATTATTGCTGTTTTGTTTATAAAACTTTTTCAATTAATAATAATAATAATAATAATAATAATAATATAATAATAATAATAATAATAATAATAATAATAATAAAGCATTTAAAATTATTAATTATTGTTGAGAAAAAAGTTGAAGATTGATCTTCACTAAAGTCTTCAATTCAATTTTCGTAAGCAGACTCTTTTTCTAAAGTTCCAACAACGTAAAGTTTTCATACTCAAGTTTATCATTATTATTATTATTATTATTATTAGTAGTAATAGTTATTAGTAGTAGTAGTAGTAGTAATAGTATCAGTAGTAGTAGTAGTAGTAGTAGTAGTAAAGAACTCTTAGTACTCGTGGTAAAAATGACTAAAGTAGAGAAATGTAAGAAATCGTACTAAGATTTTCTATTTCCTTTCTTTAGAAAGGAAACAAGAAATTATACTAAGCCTTTTTATTTCCTTTTATAGAAAGGAATTAAGAAATTATACTAAGCCTTTCTATTTCTTTTCTATAAAAAGGAATTAAGAAACTATACTAAGCCTTTTTATTTATTTTCTATAGAAAGGAATTAAGCCTTTCTATTTTCTTTTTATTGAAAGAAATTAAGAAATTATACTAAGCCTTTCTATTTTCTTTTTATTGAAAGGAATTAAGAAATTACACTAAGCCTTTCTATCTCCTTTCTATACAAATTTCAAAGGAATTAAAAAATTATATTAAACTTTTCTATTTCCTTTCTATAGAAAGGAAGTAAGAAATAATACTAAGACTTTGTTTTTCCTTTCTATAGAAAAGAATTAGATCTGTATTTTTTAATTAACAATGTATAGCAACACCAAATCCAGGGTGACTATGAAGCTCTTGATGTTGAGACGCAAAGTTTTTTCAAAATAAATATCCCTTAAAATTGTACAACAAAATTTTTAATTTATTTTTATTAATTGAGAAAATTGTGAAGAAATTATAGTATAAAGATATATAAATTATATATTTTAATGTTTTCTTTTTTTTTATTTTTTTTATTTTTTTTCCTGGAGTAACATGAAATTTTTTTTATTAATTTTATATATATTATATTATATACATATATATATATATATATATATATATATATATATATATATATATATATATATATATATATATATATATATATATATATATATATATATATATATATATATATATATATATTTATATTATATATTTTATATATATATATAATTATATAACATTTCATTTTTAATACGTTGCTAAAATACTTTTAAGAAATATGTAACTTTCTCTCTGGGTACGCGCGCTTACACATGCACACACACACACACTCACACACTCACACACACACACTCACTCACACACGCACACAAACACACGTACACATAGAAAGAATAAAATCAATTTAAATTCATACGAAAATTCCGAAGCAAATAAAAAAAATGAAGTACGAGCAATTTAAACGTAAGTTGAGTCTTTGATTCATAGATAGATAGATAGATAGATAGATAGATAGATAGATAGATAGATAGATAGATAGATAGATAGATAGATGGACAGATAGGAAGATAGATTTGTAGATAGATAGACAGAAAGATAGGTAGGTAGATAGATAGACTAGAAAGATAGGTAGGTAGGTTGGTAGATAAATAGATTGATAGATAGATAGATATATATAGATAGGCAGGCAAACAGATAGGTAGATAGATTTGTAAATTTGATAAATAGATAGGTAGGAAAGCTAAAGTTTTAATTAATGGTTTTAAGAAATTCTTCTCAATATATCTATCTATCTACTTGATAGATAGATAGTTAGATTGATTGATAGATAGATAGATAGATAGATAAAGTAGATAAGTAAGTAGGTAGATAAATAGATAGATAGGTAGATAGATAGATATATAGATAAATAGATAGATGGATAGATTAAGTAGGTAAGTAAGTTGGTAGATAAATAGATAGATAGATTAAGTAGGTAAGTAGGTAGATAGATTGATAGATAGGTAAGTAGGTTGGTAGATAGATAGATAAATAGATAGGTAAGTAGGTTGGCAGATAAATAGGTAGATAAACTCTCTACAATTTGCATATAAAATGCAAGTTTAGGTAATAAAAAGTCCTTCGAGAGTACAAAAGAAATTAAAGAAAAAATTATGAAAATTTTTCTTGAATATATTTTAAATTTTGAAATATTTTATGATAACTATTTTGTCGGTGTTGAAATCTCACACACGAACACACATACTTCATATATATATATATATATATATATATATATATATATATATATATATATATATATATATATATATATATATATATATATATATATATATATATATATATGCGTGTGTGTGTGTGTGTGCTTTTAATTTTCTCGAGTGAGAAATTAGGATAATTAATGTTATAATTTAGGTTAGGATGGATTCATTCCTAATCACAGTCTTCTCAACATTCATCTTTAAACTCTCCCTCTTCCAAACATCTTGCAAACCTAATAAAAAAAATCATTTCTTGAGACAATCAAGCAATCTTTTTATCGTTTTCTTCGTGTTCATGTTATTTATTCTTCCTGTTCTTGTTTTTCCTATTTTTTGTTCTTCTTGCTCTTATTCTTGTTCTTGTTCTCGTTCTTCATGTTGTTGCTGTTGTTTTTCTTCTTCTGGATTATCTGTGATCTTAGTTCATATTCTTCTTATCACAATCCGGATCATCTTGCTTATCCCAGCGATGACAAAGCTTTAATAGTTGCCTGGTCACATTTCGTACATCTAAAATTTTTAGAAACGTTAATGGGTCACACATATACTTACTAATATATTTTTAATGAGAGACTTGTTGCTGCTTTTCAGCAGCCGATGCTTTAATTCGAGGTTCATATTTTTTTTTTTTTTCATAAATATTCTACATTTTTTATTTTTTTTTTAAATATATATATTATTTCATAATTATTATATTTTTTTTTTTTTTTTTTATTTAATATATATTATTTCATAAATATTATACATTTTTTTTTTTTTTTTATTAATTGTATATATATAATATTATATATATATATATATATATTATATATATATATATATATATATATATATATATATATATATATATATATATATATATATATATATATATATATATATATATATATATATATATTTTGATGGGCAAAAGCTAGAGGTCTACCAGTTTCCACAAGAATTGGGGAATATTTTAATCATGGTCGATTAATGGCCGACATACCCCTATTGACGGCTCTTGAAGGTGCGCAAGTCAAAGGAAGATGACTAAATAGATAAAGGGAGTGTACAGTCGTCAACAGAAGTTCGTTCCTATTAGGCTGGAAATAAATATTTATATAAAATGGAAATCATTTCATAAAAACTCTATTTTGAATAAAAAGAAAATAAAAACATTGAGCGGGGCTTAATTGAACTGTGATTGGCTGAACCTGAAATGATCCCCATTTTATATAAATATTTATTTCCAGCTTAATAGGAACGAACTTCTGTTGACGACTGTGCATCAGACGTTACCAGTAGAGTATATGAAAGATTGAGCATAGCTGTTTAGTCTGGGGTCAGAGAGTTGGACATAGAAAGGATGAGACTGTAGAAAGGCGTGTCGCACAAGCCCTTCTCCAGGAAGGAGGTATGCTGCGGGAGAATTCAGAAAAGCAGTATCCGTTGTAATAGCGATTGCATAGAGAGAGTGACACAACAACTTGACGGGTAGAAAGAGAATGCATTGTGTTAGAGCGAAAGAGTTTATAAGGAGAAAAACCATAAACTCCACCTTTTCGAGAAGGGCTGTATGAGTAGAATCGCCCAAGGGATGTGAGGCGTACTCCAAAAAGGGCAGAACAATACTCCTATAAAGAGCAAGTAACTGGGGTGACGATTAGAAATAAAGAAGGCGCCTTAGAATACTCAAGCTCTTAGAAGTTTGCTTAGAGAGAAAAGCAATGTGATGCACTCACATTAATATTTATTTACTATGTGAGATAAAACCAGGAAATATCGCGAGAAAAAAAAACACCGAGAATATTAAGGACAAACGAAAGTTTGAGTTGTGTATTTTCGAAGATGTCATAGTTATATGGAATGTTGTGTCGAGTAGGAAGATGAAGGAATTAAGATTTTGAGGCAGTAAAAATGACCATATTCCCCAATTTGAAATGAGAAAAAGATCAGAGGTTAGTTGCTCAAGGGCTACCCTCCTTGCACCCTTGCAATTCAAAAGAAGTAATGAAGGATTTAATCATCGGCATTGGGGGAATAGGTGATGAAGTTAGAGAGAAGATCATTAATGAAAAGTAGAAAAGTGTTGGGTATAGGATAGATCCCTGAAGAACACTACTATTAATAGATTTATAGGACGAATTGCTGCTATAGAAAGATTGGAAAGGAAATCTGAGAGAAGGCCACAGAGAGAATTATAGATTCCGAAAGAGGGAAGTTAAAAATCAAAGCTTTGTGCCAGACCTTTACGAAGGCTTTCGACATGTTTAGCGTGACAGCAAAAGATTCACCCAAATTCCAAAGATAGAATTACCAAGAGTCAGAGAGAAGGGAATGATCAACAGTGTGAAAACCTTACTGGCGATCAGAGTTAAGATTTGAAAAATTGTGATTTTTTCATTATAATGAAATTGTAAAGATAATTTTGTATCTGGTTTAACATGTGCACAATAATGTGTGTTTAATTAGGATTTGGAATGGATGATCATATTCAAATGAAAAGTTTTAATTCTTTTTAATTAAAAAAAAAAAGTTTTCTTTCATTCCTTGTAATTCTAAGAATACAACCTTATAACTCTACTTATTATACCTGTTCTAATTTAGAAGGCATGGGTGATACCTGGGTTACCTGGGTGTATGTATGGTTGTTGGAGAGTCAGTATCTATATAGAAGAATCACTTTCCATAAGAACATAAAAAAGTAGAGACAGTAAAAAGCGACAAGGTCCTATCAAGACTGTTCCTATCAAACTAGATGAGATATTGTAGAAAACCAAAAACATATGCTACATGCCAGAAATATATCCAAATTTCTCAGTATATGAACTAAACTTGCAATGACAACCAACCATGCAAAATTTTTTTGTCACTAATATCACTCCAATATAAAAGCTAATATATATATATGCTCATCGAAAGTACTAAAACTATAGTTACGGTGTATACTAATTATGCGTTTCTAGTTATTTAATTAAACTATTGCCAAGTCACAAAATAATTTTTGATGCTCAGAACATCCATATGCCTATTCAATCTTTCTTACATGCTGCAAATGAAACACACACAACAACTTACTATTACAAATCATTCCAAAAATTAACAACTCTGCTGCTGAATGAGTTCTGTATCAAGATGGTATTTTTTTTTTTTTTTTTTTTTTTAACTTTCTTATCATGGCCTTCTATTTTACTCTACAAAGAATTTGTCCATCTCAGTATAATAGTATAATCGAAGGATGTTAAATTGTATCATATCTCCTGTAAGAAGTCGCCTCTGGACAGCATTAACTCCCTCAGCCTCTCTTCATAACTCTTACCCTCAAAGTCAGAAATCATCCTTCTTTTCCTACGTCGCACTCTTTCCATCATGTCTATGTTTTTTCTTAAAATGAGAAGTCAAAACTTGTTCACAATTCTGCAATACTGGCCTAGCATTTAGCTAGTATATAGTTTGCTTTTAACTTTCTTACTCTTGTTAACAATATTGCGATTTATTATACCTAACTTTATATTACCTATCCTTTGCTCCCATTCACTGATTAACTACTTTCAGATTATTGCTAATCGCACACAAATCTTTTTCATGGTTCACAAACTCAAGTCAATCCTCATTCATGTTGCAGTTAAATCTTTCACTCGAGTGAAAGAAGAACTTAAAGAATTTATAAGAAGAACTTAAAAATTTTACTTAAAAATACATTTGCAAAAATTTTACCCATTCAAGAAGTCTATGTAGATAACTTTCAAGCTTTTTACATCCTCATTATTCCTTACAATTGTAGCCACTTTGGTATCATCTGCAAACTTAGAAACCTTGAACTTAAATCTTTAATCCAAATATATATATATATATATATATATATATATATATATATATATATATATATATATATATATATATATATATATATATATATATATATATATATATTATATATATATATATAAATAAAAGAAACAATAGTCTCCTAAACATTGAACCCTTTGGGACACCAATCTTTATACCATTTCCAATGATGATTTACTTCCATTTAATTTAATTCAACCATTCACCACTCCAACTATACCACAGTGTGATAACTTTTGCATTACCCTTACATGGGGATACTTTATCAAAGGCTTTGCTGGCCTAAATATATAACATCAACTGGTTCTTCCCTACCAGTGCAGGTAGCAATCTATTCCATAATTTCTAAAAGATTTGCCACACAAGATCTAGCTTCCAAACACCAAGTTTTTAGTCATACAGTATCTTGTTATCATCCAAAATATTTCTCTGAATGTTTTTTCTCTGTAAATTTTCCAAAGCATTTGCAACTAAATCATTGCAACTATAATTTCCCAAATCTTTCTTACTACCTTTTTATATAAGAAGGCACAATGTATGTAAATTTTCGTTCTCCTGTACCTTACCAAATGTAATAGCTTAAAAATCAAATAAAGTGCTTCTGTAATACTTCTATCAACCTCCTTCAGAATGTCTACCATATATACCATTGGGACCTGCAGCTTTACTTTGGTCAATATGTTTCATTAAAGATTGAATTCCTTTCAACCTCAATTTCAAATGCTGTAAGCTTATTTATTTATTACATGCATATCAAAACTATTGTCCAATCTCCTCAGTAAATACAGACTCAAACCAATCATTTAAAATATTTAACTAGTACCTTATGTAAACCTACAAAATTTTAAATAATTATAATTGCAACAATTGTTCTATTCTTATTTTTTATTAGGAAAATATTATAGATTTCAGACAGTGTGATTATAGGAAATTTCGAACCATACTTAGTAAAATTGATTTGGGTAAAGAGTTTAAAAATCAAAATTGTTTTGTCATACGAGAAACTCTTCAAGAAGTTTTGATTAGTATTTAATTCGTCTGTTTTAAAAATAAAAGGTGTTGAAATGGAAATCTAGTTGGTGGAATGGAGAAATGCGAGAAGAAATAACTATAAAACGTAGATGTTTTAAAATAATCAAGCGTAGTAACAGGAAGAAAGATTTAGACAATTAATAGTAAATTAGAAAAAATTTAACAAGTCTATAAGAAAGACAATGAGAATTGGCGGAAATTAACTTAAGAAAAAATAATAATAAGAACCTTGGAAAGGTGTTTTTTAGCTTTTATAAATTTAACCTCTGAATTAGCTCCAGAAAACACATTCAAATTAAATCTAATTGTACTATAATCATTAACGCCTAAATTCTATTCTACTTTGACCTCATCCAGTATTCTTTTGTAATTTGTTAATACTAAATTTGACAATGCTTTATGTTTGTAGGTTCATGGTCAACCTGACACGAAAATTTTTTATTATTCAATCTGTAGATACAGAACCTCTATGATCCATACTAGTTAATGAACTTCACTCAGTGTCAAGAAAATTGATATTTCCCATTATGACTAAGCCATATATATATATATATATATATATATATATATATATATATATATATATATATATATATATATATATATATATATATATATATATATATATATATATATATATATATATATATATATATATATATATATATATATATATATATATATATATATTATTATTATTATTTTTATTTTTTTGTTTTTATTTTTAAATTATTTAAATTAGGCATGAAATTTTTATGACGAGTAGATTTTTTCCTTAAAATTTCGTGCAAGTAATATAACAGTTTGTATGTTATTATTAGTAGTTTGATTTACTGTATATATATATAATATATATATATATATATATATAATATATATATATATATATATATATATATATATATATATATATATATATATAGAGAGAGAGAGAGAGAGAGAGAGAGAGAGAGAGAGAGAGGAGAGAGAGAAGAGAGAGAGAGTAGAGAGAGAGAGAGAGAGAGAGAGAGAGAGAGAATGTTTTGATCTATTAAAAGCTGATAAAAATGACAAAATAGGAATAGTTGCAAACTTGTTTGATTGTCGCAAATATTCTGTTCTGGTATATAATTATTTAGTTTAATGGGCAAAACAAAATCACACCTTAGTAGCGCATGTTACTATATATATATATATATATATATATATATATATATATATATATATATATATATATATATATATATATATATATATATATATATATATATATATATATATATATATATATATATATATATATATATATATATATATATATATATATATATATATATATATATATATATATATATATATATATATATATATATATATATATATATATATATATATATATATATATATATATATATATATATATATATATATATA
>SEYY01024404.1:90000-95000 GCA_009176605.1 Armadillidium nasatum | reverse complement strand
GTTTAAATTGCTCTAAAAAGTAGTTTAAATTGCTCTAAAAGTAGCTTAAATTGCTGTAAAAGGAAGCTTAAATTGCTCTAAAAGTACCTTAAATTGCCTAAAAGTAGCTTAAATTGCTTTAAAAAGTAACTTAAATTGTTCTAAAATGTAGTTTAAAATGCTCTAAAAGTAGCTTAAATTCCTCTAAAAAGTAACTTAAATTGCTCTAAAAAGTAGTTTAAATTGCTCTAAAAGTTGCTTAAATTGTTCTGCTAACCAAGATTTTTTTCCACTAAACCAATAAACTTTAATTAACCTTACATTAAAATTTTTTTGTTATAAAATGTAAAGAATTAATTGACGTTCACATATCGAACAGGTGAGTGAAACTTATCACCAAGCGCAGTTTTTTTTTTTTTTTTTTTTCGATTTAAAGTTTATTTTAAAATTTTAAATCGAATTTCAGTTATTGAAATGACAGTGTTTATGTTGATGATAACAAAATAAAGGATCAGTTTACTCTATGAAAGATTTTAACCCACGATCTTTACTGCCTCTGTCGATGTTCCTAAATTGTAAAACACATTCATTTTATCGAACCTGGTCTAAAAGATAATTAGTATTACTTAAATACTATTTTTTTTCTTGTCAGATGATATCAGAGATAAAATCTTTAATCAGTGACCAACATTTCCTTTTAGAAGACGATTATTATTAAGAGAGTGTGTCTCTTAATTCACTTTTCCTGCGAATAAACCCCAAATTTGGCCTTTATTAAATCCCTTTTATTTTAGCTCTTGGGAAAACTTATTTCAGTAATTGTCTATTTAAAAAAAGCTAAAAAATATTTTGCTTCATAAGCGAATTGGATTCCAAAATGGAAATAGTTTCAGCAATTCCGAAAATATTTTGCTTTATAAGGGAATTGGATTCCAAAAATATTTAGAAAAAAACAATATTCAGAAATATTAGGAAATAATATTCAGAAAATATTTTCTTCATAAGCGAATTGGATTCCAAAATTATTTAGGAAAAAATATTCAGAAAATATTTTGCTTCATAAGCGAATTGGGTTCCAAAATGGAAATAGTTTCAGTAGTTCAGAAATTAACTTACAAAAATTATTGAATTGATTGAGAGTAGAAATAGAACAAATTAATTATTTATTTAATAAAAAAATGGAACGCAGTAAATGATTTTTAAGGTTTTCTTATTATTAAACTTTGCAGATTTTTCTTTTATTACTAATGAAAATAATGATTTCATAAATTAATATTAAGAACCTTTGAAAAACTTTGTAATTCAGACGCACAATTTTATTTATTTCTATATTTTATTTACTATTATTTATTTATATATTGATATACTTATTTAATTATTTATTTGTTTATTTTATTTATTTATTATCTCTTGCACCAGAAATTAATGACTATATTCCGTGTTGCCTTCGGTTTGATAATAAAAAAATTATAATTCATGATTTTGTTATTTTTGAACCACCCTGTTGTAATTCTTCATTCGCTTCGAACCAAAATATTCTTTACAAATCAAAAGTATAATTTTGCATTTGCCAACGTTATTGGAAAAGCTTTTTAATATTTCTGCTTAATGCATTTTTAATTACACAAACACACACACACACACACACACACACACACACACACACACACACACACACATATATATATATATATATATATATATATATATATATATATATATATATATATATATATATATATATATATATATATATATATATATATATATATATATATAGTTTTTAAAAATTTAAGTAATAATAATAATAATAACAATAATAATAATAATAATAATAATAATAATAATAATAATAATAATAATAATAATAATAATAATAATAATAATAATAAAAATTTATCTAAATTACGTAGGCTACATAGAGCAGTGTAAATCGATCACTGCAAGATGTTAATAAAACACTGAAAGGATTATTAAAGATATTAAAAGCAAACCTAAATAAAGAATAAACTTAAGGAAAAACCTCATTTGTGATCCATTCATTCAGACCACGAGATTATTATTATGTGTGGCCGATATACGAGCGGCGCCGATCTCCATTATTACCACCAATTTATCACTCTAATAATAATAATAATAATAATAATAATAATAATAATAATAATAATAATAATAATAATAATAATAATAATAATAATAATAATAATAATAATAATAATAATAATAAATAATAATAATAATAATAATAATAATAATAATAATAATAATAATAATATATAATAATAATAATTATAATAATAATAATAATATAATAATAATAATAATAATAATAATAATAATAATAATGAATAATAACGATAATAATTATAATAATGATAATAATAGTAACAATTATAATAATAATAATAATAATAAAATAATAATAATAATAATAATAATAATAATTATAATGATAACAATAATAATAATAATAATAATAATAATAATAATAATAATAATAATAATAATAATAATAATAATAATAATAATAATAATAATAATAATAACAACAACAAACTGTACTTAGCATTGTCTGACAAAGTTCTCAAAAATTTCCTGATCTATTAAAAAAAAAAAAAAAAAAAAATAAAAAATTGGTGTTCTTGATTTAGGTTGAACTTAAGTGAACCTGAACATTTTTCCTATCCAAATCCTATGTCTGAATGGACAGAATTCCGTGCATAACCGAGCATGTATTAAACTATATATATATATAAAAAAACACATATAGACATGTCCTTGAGTATAGCAACTCGCTTAATAATATATAAGATGTTTTAGGAAAATATATATTTATATATATTTGTCCTCTTTCCGCCCCAATCCTGCTCCGGGTGGGGGGTGGGAGGGGGGTGGTAAAGTGCAGAGGAGTCCACATGTAAACCAGATTCGCTATCAATTAGTTATTCCAAACAGGGATCCTTCTCTAGGCTAATACTACTTCCATTTATGTTAATAATAATAATAATAATAATAATAATAATAATAATAATAATAATAATAATAATAATAATAATAATAATAATAATAATAATGTAATAATAAAAATAATAATAGTAACAATAATATTAAAGATATTTATAATAATAGCAATAGTAATGAAAATATTTAATTTTATTAGCTTACAGATCTTAGGTTTATGATCTTTAGTTATGCATATAGTATATATATATATATATATATATATATATATATATCTATATATATATATATATATATATATATATATATATATATATATATATATAGGTTCACTATATCTTATTTTTCCTTCTTACTAAGAGTCGCTATACAAGAAAAATAATCTTATAAAATAAGAAGCGAACACAAATATGAAAATGTGTTGGTGTGTCTTTATTGGAATTAATGTTGTAGTAGGAGAGACAGACAGACAGATTGATTATATTTCAACGCGCCCAACTGTAATATATCTTATTAATGAACGATTAATTCTCTATGTGGGAAGTGAGATTGACAGGTGCCCGTCAATGGAATATATGTCACCGTAAATCGTAAGGTCCCAAAACCTTTTTTTAATTCAAATGAAGTTTTGATATAGATGTAATAAGAATTAGTCATGTCGTATAGAATTTGGGGTATCTTGTTCTTTGTATCAACTTACGGTTTTAAAGTTCTTTTAAAGGGAAAATTGTAGTCCCTTTTGAAGTCGTAATATTGGGTTCATCCACCTTCTTCCTTAAACGGATGTTGTGCCGCTCTCCCTTCCGAAGCATATTCCTCTTCCTTAGTTTATTTTAATTCCAGAGATATGTTAATAAATAAAAGGGAACTCTACTTGGTGTTCGGACAAATGTTTTCTTATGTTAGTGTTATTCTTATGGAAAAATATTCAATAAATTTATATTGTTATTTAATGAAGAATGCTTCAGTGTTTCTTTATTGCTCGGTTACATCAAGAAACATTTGGATGCCATTTCCCACACACACACAAAGCAAAGATACAGACAGATACACACACACACACACACACACACACACACACACACACACACATATATATATATATATATATATATATATATATATATATATATATATATATAGATATATATATATATATATATATATATATATATATGTATATATATATATATATATATATATATATATATATATATATATATATATATATATATATATATATATATATATATATATATATATATATATATATATATATATATATATATATATATATATATATATATATATATATATATATATATATATATATATATATATATATATATATATATATATATATATATATATATATATATATATATATATATAACGTGTATTAATTTCTGTATGTACTGTACTTCTGGATAGATAAGGAAATGTAATTTATTAGGTCACCTAAAAGATTAAAACATGTACAGGTGTCCACATATGGTTCCCTAAAGGTCCATATGGCTCTGGTTCGCAGATTTCAAATTTGAAATTGTCACATTTGCTTAATATATATAAACGAAATCCCACGTTATCCCATGCGATAAACATATGGGAATACAGAAAGCTTGTTCAACATTTAGATGATGTTTTATGCAACGTATCCTTTAATATTATTATTAATATTTATTTAAACAGGATTTAAAAGGTTCTTATAACGGTCAATTGACTTTATAGAAAAACAACAAAGAATGAAAATGTGCTCAAGGGTATTTATTTACTTAGGAATTATCGGAACTTTACCATTTTTAAAACATGCGAAATACATATTTTATACGTAAACGGTATATATATATATATATATATATATATATATATATATATATATATATATATATATATATATATATATATATATATATATATATATATATATATATATATATATATATATATATATATATATATATATTTAAAATGAAGTAGTTCAAGGACGAGTTCTACCCAAAAGGTGACAAACCCATTCCTCCTTTATGGTCTTCATCCGCCATTTTGAGAACAAAGTGCAA
>SEYY01024404.1:77500-85000 GCA_009176605.1 Armadillidium nasatum | reverse complement strand
TTGCTAATTATACTCAGGCTAAAAGATTTTTATTTCTTCCACACATTATTTTAAGTATGCAATGGTTACATTACTCAATATATGGAAATATTAATCTTACTACCAGAATAATTCCAGTTCTCAAATTCTTTAGAAACGATTGATGAAGAATAAAAGTAAAAAGCATATTATTAACTAAATCTCTCATTATTTTGTACCTCTACTATGCATTCATTCCTCTCAATATTTAAGGGCTACATCAATAATACAAGAGAAAAACATATTTACACCCATCCTCTATTCTATATCATTCCAAGAAAGATTGAGTAACTTCTTTATTCAATTTTTGTTCTGAGGTTCATTTGACCTCTGAAATGTCTTCTGTGACATCTTTCTTCCAGCTAATTATACGGTGCAGAATATTCTGTCTTCCTCTGTTTTTTTTAAACTGATTATTTATATTTTTCTTCCTTTACAAAGACAATAGACTGTTCACTAATGAGGGTCTTCCATTAGGTTTCATCTACGAAAATTTTTCCTATTTTTACTATTGAAAGGTGATGATATTATTTAAAAGAATTAAATGTAAATTTCTGTTATTTCAATAATAATAATAATAATAATAATAATAATAATAATAATAATAATAATAATAATAATAATAATAATAATAATAATAATAATAATGAATAATTTAATAATAATTAATAATAATAATAATAATAATAATAATAATAATAATAATAATAATAATAATAATAATAATAATAATAATAATAATAATAATAATAATAATAATAATAATAATAATAATAATAATAATAATAATAATAATAATAATAATAATAATAATAATAATAATAATAATAATAATAATAATAATAATAATAATAATAATAATAATACATTAAGAATGAAATATTTCCCTATTTACCTAGAAAGAGGTAATAGGAGTTAATATGATTCCCCTGCGAGGATTTTTTGTCTTGAAATTGCTCAAGCCTGAGGAGTCTCTTTCCCAACGGCTTCGTGTCTTTGCTTCGAGATTTCTTGTTTTTAAATCGACCTCTTTCCATCTACTTGATCTCCTCGACCTCAGCCATACATATACATACATATAATATATATATATATATATATATATATATATATATATATATATATATATATATATATATATATATATATATATATATATATATATATATATATATATATATATATATATATATATATATATATATATATATATATATATATATATATATTTATTATATATTATTATTATTATTATTATTATTATTATTATTATTATTATTATTATTATTATTATTATTATTATTCAGGAAATAGAAACAAATATTTATTGGCACAAGTTTTGATTAAAGTCGCTTTGCCCAAATTTTCAAAAACAATTGAAACAAACTGATGAACGAACCCTCTTGTTCTGAGCCTTTAAATTTGGAAGCAACAATTCAGGTTCTTACAAGAGCTATCTATTCCTTTTTGGAACTGATGCTTAAAGGTATGTGGCATTACATCGGTCCAATGAGATAAAAAAAATGATAAGATTAGGAATGACATTTAAGGAATGATAAGCAAAGTTTATCTCTTCAAGGTTACTTTTTTGGTTCTTATTTCAGTGAAGTTGAAAACGTTAAAAAATTGGCCACGTTTTATTCTTGGAGTATTTATCTGGGGATGACTGCAGTAGATAAATGAAATACGTAAATTTAAGATAATCAAATATTAATGGCAACAACATTTTTCACATTATGTTTTGTTTTGTTTCACCTCTATTCCAGGATTAATGGCTGAAATGACATTGCTTAAGGGAGTCCAAAGTAGCTTTTTTTTTAATTATTATCTGAAAGTATGGTTGTCACATAATCGTTTGGGAATAGTACAATTAATATAAAACAAAGAGGGTTCAGTAAACTGATTTTGAGATGGAAAGCTTTGAAGAAGGCAAACGTTAGTAACGGTAATACTTTTCCGTCAAATATTAATTTTCTAAACAGTTGCTTTGAAAGGTACAAAAAAATGAGGGGGATCAAATTAATCGAAAGCAAACGACCTTTTAGGATATAAAGAAGAGGAAACGTGTGAAGGATTTGAGAACAGAACAAAAATGAAGGATCTCAGAGAGTCTGAGAATAGGTTGAAATTTAATTAAAGGCTGTTTCGGGCTAAAAAAAAACAAGTATTTTAAAGAGAATTTTAAAAAGAGTAAGCGAGTAGAAGTCAAGCAATGGGGAAGAGATGCAAAAAGTAGGAAGAACTTTTAATGAGGTTGTAAGAAGAAGAAAGAAGAAGAACTAATCAATTGAACAGGAAAAGGTTAGAAAAGTTTAAATAATTTGAAGCTGAAGAAAACCCGATTAGAGGACAAGTGGTCATAAAGGGGCACGAAAGGAACACTAGGAAACATCCTATTATATGTAAAATAAGACAATTTATTTCTATTATTATTATTATTGTTATTATTATTATTATTATTATTATTATTATTATTATTATTATTATTATTATTATTATTATTATTATTATTATTATTATTATTATTATTATTGCATTATTATTATTATTATTATTATTATTATTATTATTATTATTATTATTATTATTATTATTATTATTATTATTATTATTATTATTATTATTATTATTATTATTCCTATTATTCCTATTATTATTATTATTATTATTATTATTATTATTATTATTATTATTATTATTATTATTATTATTATTATTATTTGCTATTATTATTGTCATTATTATTATTATTAATATTATTATTACTATTTTTATTGTTATTATTATTATTTTTATTACTATTTTTATTATTACTATTATTATTATTATTATTATTATTATTATTATTATTATTATTATTATTATTATTATTATTACTATTATTATAAGTATTATTATTATTATTATTATTATTATTATTATTATTATTATTATCTTCCTTTGTCTCAGCGAATCCCAAAAACAAGAGTTAAACTCTAAATTAAATTAAATATATTAAACATTTTTTTTTTATTTAAAGCAGAAATGAATTGAATTAGTCTCTTCAAATGTCGAATCAAAAAATTTTGCAGAAAATTTTTTATAGTTTTTTTTTCCTTTTTTTTTCTCATTGTAAAATATTTAATCCTTCATTGCTTGACATGTAACGGTTATTAATTAATGCTTCAGATCTTCAATGCAATTCCTCGTCCGGTTTTATTTCTAGATTTTAACATAAAATAATAAGAGTAAATAATATGTTATTAACTAACCAGATATGTATTTAATATATATATATATATATATATATATATATATATATATATATATATATATATATATATATATATATATATATATATATATATATATATATATATATATATATATATATATATATATATATATATATATTAGTGATGGAAAGATTAAGAATTTTTTGACGATGGCGATTGTAGAAAATTTGACGATGACGATTGTAGTAAATTTGACGACGACGATGAAATTTAATAGTAAATTTTAAAATTTTTCACTATTTTAATAAATTTAACAATTTTATAATAAGGAAGAATTAATTAAGTTGTCTTTTCACTATTGTTCATTCAAATGTGTAAAAACATGTAATTTTATTTAGTGTAATTCAAGGTGTCCCACTCGTTTTGGCCTCAGGTATGACCTTATAGATATCAGTGTAGTGGTCAGAAATTAATAAAATTTGTAACGAACAAACCTTAGTGTGTGAGAATCGTGCATCAATTATCTGCCGAATGTTGTCTTTCAGTTGCATGAGAGTACGTGCCCCATAGGAGGAAATGCGACGGGGTAAGATTAGAGACCTTGTTGTCCAAAATCCTTTGGAAATTACAAGCGACCTTGGTGGTCAAAAGCCCTTGGAAATTACCCTATCTCTAAAGTAGAGCTCTATTTTTGTACATGCTGACGTTGAACGTGTGGCAATTGACGCCATCCTGCTGAAATTAACCAGTACGAAGTTCCTCGTCATCCAAACGATTTACGAACTCATTGAAGATGTTCACACATTAATTTTATTAACTTATGACCAATACTTTGATATCTATAAGCAGCATATCTAGGGTTGAGAGCCCGAGTGGGACATCCTGTAGCATCTTCAAAATATTGATTTTAAAAATTTTAATATATGAGCATATGGACAGACATGCAAAATTCAAGTACTTTAAATTTAGAGCTTTTAAATTGTGATGCAGAAAGGGAATATTATCTTTAATTTCTGTGGTAGTTCTATTTCGCCTTGGAATGTATATTTAGTCCCTACTACTAAACAGCCTTTTACCCTCAACACAAGATATCTCAAGATATATTTATAATCAAACATATGTAAGTTAATCGGCAAAAAATTTGACGATGACAATTGAGAAAAATATGCCGATTTTGACGATGACGATTAATCGTCCCATCACTAATATATATATATATATATATATATATATATATATATATATATATATATATATATATATATATATATATATATATATATATATATATATAATATCATTATTTTTTTATTATTATTATTATTATTATTATTATTATTATTATTATTATTATTATTATTATTATTATTATTATTATTATTATTATTTATTGATTTTATTTTTTTTAATCATTAATAATCAAGACAATATTAAATTAAATAATATATATATAATATATATATATATATATATATATATATATATATATATATATATATATATATATATATATATATATATATATATATATATATATATATATATATATATATATATATATATTATCAGCGTCTCCCTGACCGTTTTGGTGATGAAGTCAACATCTTTGATCTTTTCCTAACCTCTTAACTCTTCTCCTTACACTGTTAAACTTCTTCTTCCTCTGAGTTCATCCGATCACCTTCTTATCTCTTATCTTGTTCTGTCTCTTCAAGTCTGTCGCTAATAGTCTGACTTGAGGTTGTACTTCTTTTCTTTCCCATGGGATGATCACTGTTTTCGTGGGAGAGATTTTTCTGAATGGGCAAAGAGCATAACCAAATGTGATTCTCTCTGGTATGGAGGTGTACATTCCATATTCTTTCCCTTTTACTAAATCTAACACACCTTGGTTTAACTCTGCTTGTTCTCACGCTATCCGCAGCAGAGATGATGTCTTCTGGGATTATCGTACTCTTCAAACTCCAGAAACTCACTCAACTTGTATTTTATCCCGGAATCTTGCAAAATCTATCCTTCGAACACCAAAAACTCATTTCTCCGTAAAAAATGGAATAATCTTTCTGGTTCCCCTTCCTCACATTCCCCGCATTTTGGAAAAAAAATATCAGATCTTACTTTGCTTCTTCCTCTTTCCCTCCTCTACTATCTTCTGACGGCACAGCTACCGTTTTGTCTTCTTCAAAAGCTGAATTCTTCGCTCAAACCTTTTGTCTCTAATTCAGTCCTAGACGATTCGGATCTATTTCTACTCCTTCAACTCTCCTACTCATTTATGCTAAATACTATAATTTCTTCTAAAGATGCAATTTCTTCTCTCTCTGAGCTTAACACTAAGAAAGAGCACAGTATTAATGATATCCCTCCTGTAGTTCTCAAAACTTGTGCTTCTGAGCCTACACCCTGCCTTGTAGACTATTTCGATTCTGTTTTTCTATTTCAACCTTCTCTTCTTGCTAGGAACGTGAGCTCATTCAACCTGCGTCAAAGAAAGGGGACCCCTCCCAACCTTCCAACTAAAGTCCCATTTCTTAAACTCCCTTTTTTCTAAAGTTTTCGAATCTATCCTTAACAGGAAGATTCAAAATATCTCAATTCTACAAACTTTATCTCTGATCGTCAGTATGGCTTTCTTAAAAAACGCACTTCTGTGATATTATCCCTTCTCTCTAACTCTTGGTGTTCCGTTCTTCGGCATTTCTGTGAATCTTTTGTTGTGGCGCTGGACATATCGAAAGCTTTCAATAGAATCTGGAACAAAGCTTTGATTTCTAAACTTCCCTCTTTCGGATCTATCCTTCTCTCTGTAGTCTTCTCTCTGATTTTCTTTCCGGTCGTTCTATAGCTGATGTTGTATTTGGACACCTTTCATCCTTTAGATCTATTAATAGTGGTGTTCCTCAATGATCTGTCCTATCCCCAACACTTTTTCTACTTTTAATTAACGACCTTCTCTCTGTTACTTCATCACCTATCCCCTCCTTTTTCCGATAATTCCTAACTTCATTACAACTTTGAATTTGAGAGTAATTTGAATTTGCATCAATTAACATCAGTTAATCGATGCAAGCAAGAAGAGTAGTCTTCCAGCAACTAATCTCTTATCTTTCTCGTATTTCATATTGGGGCAGAGAAAACATGGACGTTTTCAATAAATCAAAAACTCAGTTCCTCCATCAATCTAAGCGACACAACCTTCCACACAATTTTGACATCTTCTTCGAAAACACTGGACGCAAACCTTTTTCGGTCCTAAATATTCTCTGTGCTTCTTTTTCTCGTGATCTTTCTTTGAAAGATCCCATTACTTCTCTTTCTAAAAAAGTTTCTAAGAGGTTGGGTGTTCTGAGGCGTCTTCGTAATTTATTCACACTACCCCAGTTGCTTGCTCTGTACAGTCTTTAATTTTTTCTGTTTTCACAGCTTCCTTTGACTTACACACCTTCAAACGCCGTGTATCGGGACATGTTAACTTTTATCGACCACATTTCTTTAAGTTTCCCCAACTCTGGTCAAATTTTGTAGCCTTTGGTCTTTGCCCACCAGATGTTATATATATATATATATATATATATATATATATATATATATATATATATATATATATATATATATATATATATATATATATATATATATATATATATATATATATATATATATATATATATAATATATATATATATATATATATATATATATATATATATATATATATATATAATATATATATATATATATATATATATATATATATATATATTATATATATATATATATAATATATATTAAAAAAAAAAAAAAAAAAAAAAAAAAAAATAAAATATATAAATTTAATAAATAATAATAATAATAATAATAATAATAATAATAATAATAATAATATAATAATAATAATAATAATAATAATGTGAATTCTAATAATAATAATGTGAATAATAATAATAATAATGTTAATACCTAATAATAACGTTAAAAATAAAAAATAAAAAAAAAAACAAAAATAAGTAATAATAATAATAATAATAATAATAATAATAATATGAAAAACTAATAATAATAATAATATTAAAAAGATATTGAAGCAAAAATAGATTAATAAATAAATAAATTCAAAGAATATATCGAAAAAGCGAAAAAGACTTCAAGGACAGTTAGATACCTACACAAACATGTCAATTACATAGCCTGAAGTGTAATAATAATATATACTATATATATATATAATATATTATATATACTATATATATATATATATATATATATA
>SEYY01024404.1:67500-72500 GCA_009176605.1 Armadillidium nasatum | reverse complement strand
GAGTTTTACAAATTAGACACAATCATTTGTAATAAATATTAAGCTCCTCTTTAAATTTAATAAATTACATAAAATAATAATTTTACTTAATAAGATTGACTTCCTATTAACTTTGTTGCATTGTGAAGTTTCCTTTGAGAAATGCGCTCGGAATTGAAGCCTTAAAATTATAACCTTTTAACAATAGGGAAATGCTTCAATATAATAATTATTTCTTGTAGAATTTTAAATAAAAGAAACATGACTCTTAGGCAACTATTTCAAGTGTTTTTTGAACACTTATATATACTATATATACTATATATATATATATATATATATATATATATATATATATATATATATATATATATATATATATATATATATATATATATATATATATATATATATATATATATATATATATAATATATATATCATATATATATATATATATATATATATATATATATATATATATATATATATATATATATATATATATATATAAGGGATGTTTCAAATTTTCTTTGTCAAAATTGAATCCATGGTTGTATACACCTCAACCATGAACAAAGTCTCTTTGGGAAAAGTCCCAAAATCCACCGTTAAAATGGTGCGGAGACTCGAAATTAATTCGAACTCTTGAACAGGAATTGCTACACACAGTAAGTACAAGTGTATAATTGTAGCTAATCTTTCGCTGGTAGCTCTGAATACAAACTAACAAGAAGACATGTGATTCTACTCCCCATTGTATCCGTTTGTGTAAGATCACCAGTAAAAGTGCATTTCATACTTTTAGGTTATAATATATTCTTCTGAATCCTAAAACCAATCATGTAAACCCTACAGCTTTAATTAATTAAGGTGATCTAACAGTTATAAATCATTGGAGAACAAGACTTTTAATTCTTTTAAATATCTTTGGTTTTCATTTTTCATTTATCAGTTTCACTTTTCCATTTTTTCCTTTTTTTTTCAATATAACAACGGACATAAGGAGAAGAGAACATAAATTTTGAGAAACGAAATTCTCAATGCCAAAAGTAGTAATAGTAATACTAGTAATAGTGGTAATAATAGTAGTAAGAGTAGTGGTGGTAGAAATAATTATAGTTGAAGAGGGAGAAAAAGAAAAATCACCAAACTTTAATTAACAAAGAGGAATTTTTAGAAAATCACTTTTAACTAGGATGATTGCAACCATATATATATATATATATATATATATATATATATATATATATATATATATATATATATATATATATATATATATATATATATATATATATATATATATATATATATTATATATATATATATATATATATATATATATATATATATATATATATATATATATTCTCTCGTATATGTTTGTCTCTAATAGTAGAGTCTAAATTTATATTAGAAGAATTTGGTGAAAAATTTTGCGTTTTTTGGCGTTACAAAATTATTATTATTAGAAGTTAAATGACAAGAGCAGCAACGCCATTCCAAAGACTCAAATAATTTTAGTCTTTTACTCTTATTATAAGAATATAATAAAATGGGTCAAGGTAAAGGTACGAAGAGACAATGATTAAATTTCATCTCAAAGAACTGTAATATAAGCTTTTCCACGCACAAATATACACACACACACATACATAAACATACATACACACACAAATAAACATTCAGTATAAATTAGCATTCTTGATCAAATTCTCACTCTCTCAAACGTAATATATATTATATATATATATATATATATATATATATATATATATATATATATATATATATATATATATATATATATATATATATATATATATATATATATATATATATATATATATATATATATATATATATATATATATATATATATATATATATATATATATATATATATATATATATATATATATATATATATATATATATATATATATATATTATATATATATATATATAAATTCTGAGAAATAATATATATACTTTTTAGAGAAGCTCTTTCAGTTTTGCTTCAGTCAGCTGTTCTTCCACAAGGGCTTCACACTCATCACATCTACCATTTCACTTTGTTTACTTTAAATTTCCCTTAATAAGGTTTCCTAGTTTATATATATATATATATATATATATATATATATATATATATATATATATTATATATATATATATATATATATATATATATATATTATTATATTTTTTTTTTTATTTTAAAAAATTTTATGAAAAAAAAAAAAGTAAATATTAATATATATATATATATATATATATATATATATATATATATATATATATATATATATATATATATATATATATATATATATATATATATATATATATATGTGTGTGTGTGTGTGTGTGTATGTATGTATGTGTGCGTTTGTGTGTATATTTAACATATAGATCTAGATATAGATTGTAGAGGAACTTCATGAGTTCTCGAGAACAAAAGGTTTTGACCTTTGACTTCTGATTTGAGAGAAGTGAACCACTCATAAAATGTTCTTTCAAACTCTTTCATCGACGACTCACGAGCAAAAACTTGGTGTAAAATCCTCGTCTGTGTCTTTTTGTGTATTATTGCCATGGAATGAAACTGAAAGTGATTTTGTACTATGTATATATATATATATATATATATATATATATATATATATATATTATATATATTTATATATATATATAATATATATATATATATATATATTAATATATATATATAATATATATATATGTCATTTGGGTTGTTCTTAAAACTACGTTTCTTCTTTTGCTTCCACAAATATTTTTCCTTCCCAATAATAAACTTATAGGCTTTGATATATGTATTTATATTAGCTCACTATATAATGAAAGTTTTTGTAAGGAGGAGTATATTCCTCTTCAGACTAAACAAAGTACTGTAATATTCTTTCAGGCTTGGATTTTCTTATTTTATCTTTATTACTTAAGGCTATGTCGCGTATTCCGTATGTGACTATCTGACATTCCCTTAGGAAAGGAAGATAAAATAAGAAAATCCAGAATTGACAGAAAATTACTGTATTTTGTTAGTCTGAAATAAAAAGGAGAAGAGAAAATAAGTAACTTTAGTATGAAAATTGATCTATCAAATGTGTTCTAAAATAATTCTAAATAAAAAGTGGAAAATGGTGCATTTTTGATACTAGTAAGGAAGAAAAATATAACAAAAAGGGAGAGAGAGAGAGAGAGAGAGAGAGAGAGAGAGAGAGAGAGAGAGAGAGAGAGAGAGAGAGAGAATTAGTTTTTTACTTCTTTTTTTCATCGAAGTTAAATATAATCACGTGTTGAAGATTGCTATTCCAATCACTTGTTTCAGTGATTATTTAGGTTGCAAAAAAAATATTTTTCCTCTGGTAGAATTCTGCCATCTTGTGAGTAATTTATAAGGAAGATAAAGTGCTTTTGTTCTGCTATTATACACAACATGAAAAAGTTAGTGAGGCTTGAAGTAATTCTTTTTAACGAAGAGAATATAGATCACAAATGGGGAAAATTAAGGAAAGAACTTCGAAATGAAAAATAATACAAATAAATGCGTGAAGCAATTAAATTAATTTCGACTGGTAGAAATACTGTGTCTGTTGAGCGTGTACTTTATATTGAAATGAGTGTAGGAATAACGTGACCTGTCATTTATCTGCATATAGCAAGAAAACCAGGAAGAAATTATTTTTACCACCATGGAACTGGAAGGAAGCGTTGTAGGAGAAGTGCTGAAATTAAAATTGCTGTGATGAGTCCAAGGAAATTTACATTTAGTTTGAGGCGTTTCTTAAGAAATATGATACAATGAGACGGAAAACAGTGAAAATCATTTGAATAAAGAAACTAATGAAAGAAAGAAAAAGTCGGAATTATATATGAAGGGCGAAGAACTCTAATAAACGTTAACAATAAAATACAAGAGGGTTGCATATGTGAATTGTGAAAATAGAAAACAAAAGTGCCGTAATTAAAAAGAACTTACTCTGTATTTGGAGAACTGTTGTGCCGAAGTTGAAATGAAACATAACTTGTTTAAAAAATTCAAATGAAATTAAAACAATATTCAGTAGAGTGTAAGAAAAATGGAAATATGACAAAAGAAAATAATGATACTTGTTATTTATTAATGTAAAAGAAGTCCAAACATTGAGATGGAAATAAAATATTGAATGACGAATTATGGACGGGGAAAATATAAACAAAGGAAAAGGCATTTAAAGGCAGTAATAAGTAATGTAAAAGGTTAATTAATAAAAAAAAATACTATTTAAATTTAACTTGGAATACTGGACTTATTAAAAGTTTTAAACTTATTGGAAGGAGAAAACTTTTTAAGAAAGCAGAAAGAAATATTTCCTTGATTTAGGAAAGTTTTATTAAAGAGTAATGAACGGGATGTCGTAGAAAGCGCCGAAGGTGAACAAGGTATAAGGTAGAAATTAATGAAATCAGAAAACTTTTTATCAGAATTCTTTTGCGATTGCGACGATTGGGAGAGAAAATGGGTAAAGTGTTCATAAAATATGTTAAATATTTTCTTCACAAAAAAATGTGTTGAATGCTTTGCATTATTGGCGCCCATTAAGAAGATAAAAATTGTGCTCATTAGTATTACTACCGAAAATGTATTTAAAACAGTAAAATGTAGGAGAAAATTAGTGAATGGAAAAAAATATTATTTTAAAAAATATTTTTAATTATTTTGGAATGGACGTTGAACATAATAGAAGAGACTTACAAAAGGGATGCTTAAAGAAGACAGAAGATAACTGAAAATCGTTACTTAAGAAGGTTTTGACATATTTCTACAGAAAAGTTCAAGGCAAAATTAATGCCACTGATATTTATTCCAGTTATTCTCTACGGATGTAAATAAGAGACAGCGAATATGTTAGTAGAGAAAGCGAAGAAAATCTGAAGGAAAATCTCGTCTTAAAAAATGAGACATTGTTCAGTGTAGAAACACAAGATCTAATTTAAAAGCAACTTTTCTTTTA
>SEYY01024404.1:45000-57500 GCA_009176605.1 Armadillidium nasatum | reverse complement strand
TATATATATATATATATATATATATATATATATATATATATATATATATATATATATATATATATATATATATATATATATATATATATATATATATATATATATATATATATATATATATATATATATATATATATATATATATATATATATATATTTGTACATTTTTAATACGTCACGAAGTTATTCATGAAGGCGATTTTGAGTAGGACTCGAAAGAGGTTGAGCTCAAAATGTTTTTCTTTCTATCAATAATTAGAAGTTCATATCTGGAGTTGCTCTGTTACTCCTGTGTGTGTGTATACATGTGTGTGTAAAGTTCTGTAGGTATGTGTAAGTGAATAATAGCAATGATGGCATTTTTTAAAAACTCTTCCGATTTCCTTTGTTTTATTCGTTTCTTTTAAATGTTTTCTCATGTTTATAATGCAAGATGTTTGTCACTCATAAATGTTTTCAAAATATTACATTATGATCTCTCTCTCTCTCTCTCTCTCTCTCTCTCTCTCTCTCTCTCTCTCTCTCTCTCTCTCTCTCTCTCTCTCTCTCTCTCTCTCTCTCTCTCTCTCTCTCTCTCTCTCTCTCTCTCTCTCTCTCTCTCTCTCTCTCTCTCTCTCTCTCTATTTCTTTCTATATTTTTTCTCTCTAAAATCCTTTCTTCCTTCATTTTCCTTTTCCTTTCTTTCCCTCCTCTTCTTCCTTCCTCTTCCTCTTTCTTTCTTTCCCTTCCATTCGCACCGAACTTGAACTCGCTCGAGAACAACTAAACATAAATGTATGAAGTCGTGAAAGCTTCAAAACATTACGAGTGTTTCCTATATCAGATTCCTTTGTATTAAGAACGTGATACATTTTCCTACCTTGACATTATGACTTACACACACACACACACTATATATATATATATATATATATATATATATATATATATATATATATATATATATATATATATATATATATATATATATATATATATATATATATATATATATATATATATATATATATATATATATATATATATATATATATATATATATATATATATATATATATATATATATATATATATATATATATATATATATATATATATATATATATATATATATATATATATATATATATATATATATATATATATATATATATATATATATATATATATATATATATATATATATATATATATATATATATATATATATATATATATATATATATATATATATATAGATATATATATATAGATATAGAGAGAGAGAGAGAGAGAGAGAGAGAGAGAGAGAGAGAGAGAGAGAGAGAGAGATTAGACCAGTGACTAATGTTACAGTTTATAATACAGGATAACATTTGTCTCGCAGTTACTTTTGATCCCAAAAGTAGTTCCTGATAATGACTCACATTATTGCATTTGCTCTGCTCACCTGCTTCACGCCAGAGGTTTGAGACTGCTTTGTTTTAATTCTAAGCAGGAAATTCGAACATCTGGAAAGATCACGTATTCCTGAGGTGGGAGAAGGGGAGAGACTGGGAGGAATGGGGATAGGAACATAAACGAAAACATTAACGATAAAATGATATAAACCAAACTCGAAAACCAAAATAAAGAACTAAATTGGCTTTGTCAGCAGAAAAAAGCAACAAAAATAAATATCTAAAATATTTTCTTTCAAGAATAACCGCAATATTTAGAAATCGATAAAATTTACGAAATTGTCGAAAATACAAAAACTTAATAAATAAATAAAAAAAAGAAACAGGAAGTGACAGACAAACATATATGGATGAAGAAGGACAGCACAAACATGCCAGCAAAGAAAGAGTTGCAATGGGGGTCGTCGAATTAAGGTAAAGTAAGTCAGCTGTCCTCCTGAAAACAGATGTAACCCTATATATATATATATATATATATATATATATATATATATATATATATATATATATATATATATATATATATATATATATATATATATATATATATATATATATATAATCTTAGTCATCTATTTCTTTTTTCATAAAGACAAAACTAATTAACAAAATAATAATACTAATAAGAAAATTCTTAATTAAAAAGATAAGATATTTTTAGTACTCATCATAAATTCCTAAAGATTTGGCATATATATATATATATATATATATATATATATATATATATATATATATATATATATATATATATATATATATATATATATATATATATATATATATATATATATATATATATATAATATATATATATATATATATATATATATATATATATATATATATATATATATATATATATATATATATATATATATATATATATATATATATATATATATATATATATATATATATATCTTAAACTATACTAGAAACCTTTAAGTTTACAGGAAAATATTTTATTCAAGGAACACTTATGTGACATTAAGTTAAAACTAATTCATATATAATTCATATTTAAATAATATTTTTCGTAACTTATATAACCAGACACCATTAAGCAAAATAATAAATGATAAATTATATATGTGCGAAAAAATCAATTTATGAGTTATATATACTTTATGGTACCTGGAACTGATTTTGGTTCTTAATTGGTTCATAGTTCACTATAAATAAGCGCAACAATTATACTAATTTTATAGTGTTGGTATATTTAATCTCAATATATATATATATATATATATATATAATAAATATTTTTAAAAAATTCCCAACACCGCTATTTTATGTATACACTATTTATCGATTTGCTTCATTTGACTACAGCTGAGATTTTAAGTCTGGAACACAATAAGAAAATAAAATTAAACCAACCATAGCAATGACTTCATAGAAAGTGGTCTGAAACAGATTTTTAAGTTTTTTATTTGCTATTCAAATAACTAGTAAATAGTTTAAGTATCAAGCCTTATCTGAGCTTCTATAATAATAATATTTATTTTTTGCTTCAAAAGTCTTACTAAGGACCAAAAATATAACAACTCCCTACCTAAGTTTGTTACTGATTCGTTGAGACAATATTATAAGAATACTATTTTAAATTAAAAACAGTCTCTAGTATACCTTACAGCAAGTTTTTGAATATATTTCAAAAACAGACTAAATCGAAATTGATCTGTAAAAAGCTGGTTTCCATTCTTTAATATTGGTAGAAATAGTGAACATTTAGTTGGGATAACTTCTACACCCAACTGCAAAGACCACAAATTTAGTGAAAATAAAGTATCATGTATGCTCTGATTATATGGCTTATACATGATTTGCCAAGACTATATGGCTTTAGTTATATTTGTCAGAAGGTAAACTTTACCATTAGTCTTCTTCAGCTCTAAAGTGATTTTTTTATTTCTTCACTGATGCTTTTAAACCTTCTATACGGTTTCATGTGGTATCTTAAATGTTTCATCCATGGTTTTTGTTCCGTAACTTCAGTGTTTAGGTTGTTCATTTAGAATCTATTTCCGATAATTTTTATATAAATAACTATAAATTTCATTCGAGGTTTTCGTATTAGAGAATGTTCTCCATTAATTTTAAGACAAATTTCAGAAATCAGAAAACCACTTTAATATAATATCTTTTATTAATGCCGTTTATTATTTTGATTTTAACCAAAGAGATCAATTTCATTTGAGGGAGTCAAGGAAAAAGGGAAGTGGGTGAAAAAGTTGTAAAAATTTGCAAAAAAAGTTTTTCAAAATGCATCAAATTTATTCCACTATTTTGTAGGCAGAGAAAAAAGTAAGTGATTTAGTTGATCTTGTCCTGTCCACTTCTACTTTTAATTTCTTCTATATATATATATATATATATATATATATATATATATATATATATATATATATATATATATATATATATATATATATATATATATATATATATATATATATATATATATATATATATATATATATATATATATATATATATATATATTAGAAAAAGAGAAATTTTCGGACTCTTTTGTCTTTTACATTCTTTTCCTTCTGAAGTTTTCTGTAACTTTATTTACTTTTCATCCTTTAGTGGAAGCGTTTGTTTGACTTAAAGTTTAATAAGTTTAATAATTCGACCTTGGCTGAGTTAGGACCATCAAATAAATAGCTTGGTAATTATGCAACAAAATAAATTGCTAGGAGCATATTTAGCATCTTAAACCAAGAAATAGAAAAAATATTGATAAAAATTTTATTTACTTTATATTTCATATTTTCAAGCTGAAGTTACCTTTTTTCCTTTATTTTTGTAAAGTTATGAGAAGCTGATATTTTAAGATATTACCTCAGTGGTTATATTTGTCTGAAGGCAATCTGTGTTTTGTACTCACAATACAAATATGTTATATATATATATATATATATATATATATATATATATATATATATATATATATATATATATATATATATATATATATATATATATATATATATATATATATATATATATATATATATATATATATATATATATATATAATGTTTCCTCTGGTGAGCAAAGGCCAGAGGCCTATTAATTTCCACTAAAGTTGGGGCAATACCGAAACCTGGTTGTTAAACACCGACATGTGCAGATACACGGCGCTTGAAAGTGTGCAACTTAAAGGATGTTGGGCAAAGAGATAAATGGAAGTGTGTTCCAGAATTTACCAGTAGAGTGCATGCAAGATTAGGCATTGCAATTAAGTCTGGTGTCAAGAGAGTTGGATGGAGAACGGATGAGACTGTGTAGAAAAGCTTGTCGCACGAGCCCTTCTCAATGGAGGAGGTATACAACTGAAGAGCTCAGAAGAGCAGTGTCGATTGTAATAGCAATACTATAGAGAGAGTGACGCAACAATTCCAGCTTGTCAAGGAGAGCTATATAAGTAGAACTACCCCATATGTCTGAGGCGTAATCCATACAGGGGCGAAAAACACACCTATAAAGAGAAAGCAACTGGGGTGGCGTGAAGAAATTACGAAAGGCTCCTCAGAACACTCAACCTCTTAGAAGCATTTTAGAAAGAGAAGTAATGTGATCCATCCAAGAAAAATCACAAGAGAAAGAAACACCGAGAATATCAAGGAAAAATGAAGGCTTGAGTTGTGTTTTCGAAGAAAATGTCATAGTTGTATGAAAGGTTGTGTCGAGTAGAAAAATGGAGGAACTGAGATTTTAAGGCATTGAAAACAAGAACCATGTTTTCTCTCCCCCTAATTTGAAATACGAGAAAGATTTGAGGTTATTTACTCCAAGGCCACCATTCTAGCTTCAATTAGCAGCTGCTTAGATGGGTATCTTTCAGAATGAAGGGAGTAATGAAGGGTGGAGTCATCAGTATAGGAGTATATATGTGATGAAGATAATAAGAAAGAAGACTACAAAGAGAAGGATGGACTCCGAAAGAGGGAAGTTTAGAAAACAAAGCTTTCTGCCAGACTCTATCTTAAGGCTTTCGATAAGTCCATATCAACAAGAAAAGATTCACAGAAATGCCGAAGAGCGAAGGACTAAGAGTTAGAGGGAAGAGAAAGAAGATCACCAGTACAGCGTTTCTTACGAAAGTCATACTGGCGATCAGAGATAAGATTAGAAGAATTGAGACATTTCCAAATCTTCCTGTTAAGGATAGATTCGAAAACTTTAGAAAGAACAAAGGTTAAAGAAATGGGACTGTAGTTGGAAGGTTGAGAGAGGTCTCCCTTTTTCGGCACAGGTTGAATGAGCGTACCTTTCCAGCAAGAAGGGAACACTAAAGTAGAAAGACAGAGACGAAGTAGTTTACCAAGGCAGGGTGCAAGCTCAGAACAACAATTTTTAGAACCATAGGAGGGATGTCATCAGGACTGTACGTCTTCTTGGTGTTAAGCTGAGAGAGAACAGAAATGACATCTTTGGAAGAAATTACAATTTTAGTCATAAATAAGTTGGAGAAGGTTTGAAGGGAGAGGAATGTCTCCGGAATCGTCTAAAGTTAAACTAGAGGCAAAAGTTTGAACGAAAAGTTTTGATTCAGAAGGCAAAACAGCAGCTGTGCCATCAGAAGATACAAGTGGAAAGGAAAGAGAAAAAGCAAAGCTAGGAATTCACATTTTTTGCAAAATATCAGGAAGGGCGTGAAGAAGAGGAACCAGAAATATTATTGCATTTTCTACGGAGAAAGTTTTTGGTGTTGCAGAGGATAAATTTTGCACGAATCAGGGATGAAAAATAAATTGTTTTGAGTTTTTGGAGTTTAAAGACTACGGTAATCCCTGTAGGCAGCATCTCTGCGGTGAATAGTATGAAAACAATAAGTGTTTAAGCCAAGGTTTGTTAGGATTAGTAGAAGAAAAGAATATGGAATATACACCTTCATGTCTGAGAGAATCACCAAGGTTATGCGCTCTGCACATGCACCCCTATTTATAGAACGACCAACCCACGAAAGCAATCATTCCACGGCGGTAAATCGAAGAAGTACGATCCCAACTCCCAAGGCCGACCAGCTTGTGGCACCGAATTGCCACAAACGTTTCCTCGCACTATATATATATATATATATATATATATATATATATATATATATATATATATATATATATATATATATATATATATATATATATATATATATATATATATATATATATATATATATATATATATGTATATGTGTGTGTGTATGTATGTATATATGTATGTATATATGCGTGCATATAATAAGGGTTTATATGATAATTCTTAATGTGATTTTTCCTTATTGGTTAGATAAATTTATCTTATTATTGCAGAGGTGGACGTACAAATATATCATGGATTCATGTTCCATATTAGGTATTTTGTATGTAGGTACGTAAATGTATACATGTATATATATATATATATATATATATATATATATATATATATATATATATATATATATATATATATATATATATATATATATATATATATATATATATATATATATATATATATATATATATATATATATATATATATCCTCGGGGTTGCAAAAGTCGGAAACCTACCAATTTCCACCGGAATTGGGAAAGTAACAGATCCTGATCGTTAAAGGCCGACATGTCCAGATACACGGCGTTTGAAAGTGTGAGTCAAAGGAAGTTGAGAAAATATATAAATAGAGGGTGTTCCAGACATTACCAGTAGAGTGCATGCAAGACTGAGCCTTGAGATTAAATCTGGAGTCAGAGAGTTGGACGGAGAAAGGATGAGATCTGTAGAGAGGCGTGTCGCACGGGTTCTCAGTGGAGGAGGTATGAGAAGGGAGAGCTCAGAAGAGCAATGTCCGTTGCAGTAGCTGTAGTATAAAGAGAGTGACTCAACATTTCGAAGGGACAGAAAGAGATTGAAGGGAATTAGTAATAACTGGAGAGTTGATGAAATGAAAAGCCTTAGACACCACCTTTTCAAGGAGAGCTGTAAGAGTGGAACCACCCCAGATGTGTGAGTCGTACTACATACAGGGGCGAGCAACGCCCCAATACAAATCGGGCAACTGAGGTAGCGTGAAAAAATACTGAAAAGGCCTCAGAACAACCAACCTTGTTAGAAGCTTGTTTAGAAAGAAGAAGTAATGTAATCTTTCCAAAGAAAGATCATTAGAAAAAGAAACACCGAGAATATTAAGGAAAGATGAAGGTTTGAGTTTTGTGTTTTCGAAGAAGATATCATAGTTATGTGGAAGATTGTGTCGAGTAGAGAAATATAGAAATTGAGTTTTTCAGGCATTGAAAATGACCATGTTTTCTCTGCCCAAATTCGAAATAAGAGAAAGATCAGATGTTAGTTGCTCCAAGGCGACCATTCTGGCTTCAATTAACTGCTGTTGGGAGGGGTTTCTTTCAAAGTGAATGGAGTAATGAAGGAGTGGATAGGTAATGAAGTTATAGAGAGTTCATTAATGAAAAGTAGAAAAGGTGTTGGGAATAAGACAAAACCCTGAGGAACACCACTATTAATAGATTTAAAGGATGAACGGTGTCCGCCTACAACAGCTGCTATTGAACGACCGGAAAGGAAATTAGAGAGAAAATTACATAGAGAAGGATGGATTCCGAAAGAGGAAGGTTTAGAAATTAAAGCTTTCTGCTAGACTGTTTCGAAGGCTATTGATATGTCCAGCGCTACTGCAAAAGATTCACCGAAATGCCGAAGAGCGGAGGACCATGAGTCAGAGAGAAAGGAAAAGAAGATAACTAGTAGAATGTTTCTTACGAAAGCCATACTGACGATCAGAGATAAGATTAGAAAACTTAGGATGTTTCCAAATCTTCTTGTTAAGGATAGATTCAAAAGCTTTAGAAAGAGGACATAGAAATAGGACGGTAATTGAAGGGTTGAGAGGGATCTCCCTTCTTTGGTAGAGGCTGAATGAGGGCACGTTTCCAGCAAGAATGGAATACTGAAGTAGAAAGACAGAGACAAAATAGTTTACCAAGATAGGGTGCAAGTTCGGAAGCACAATTTTTTGAGAATCAAAGGAAGGATTCCATCAGGAATTTAGATAGTCGAAGAATTTAGGATAGTCAGTATAATTAGAAGATAAATAAACAGAACAAATGAATTTAGTCGTAGAATGACAAGAGAGCTTAATTAAGGCACAAGGTGGAAAATTCGAAAGACTCAAAATTAGAGACACGAAAACAAACAACATCGTTGTTCACGTGCGCACAGCATTCACCTTTTGCTGAAAATTGAGGATTGAGACAGTAGGAAAAAACAGAAAAGGGTTTTATCAGAACTCTCAATTATATATATATATATATATATATATATATATATATATATATATATATATATATATATATATATATATATATATATATATATATATATATATATATATATATATATATATATATATATTGTTAAAAATAATAATAATAATTATATTGATCATCAAATTCTATTGAGTGTAAAAGAAAGCTCTCGCTACGGTGGCTTGTTTTTTGTGGTTTTATTTAGTAAATAAAAAAAAATAAAAATAACAATTGATAATTATTAATTAAAGTTTTTAATAAAATAATTTCTGAAACAGATAAAATGCTTTCTAATTTTCTTACCTCTCTCTCTCTCTCTCTCTCTCTCTCTCTCTCTCTCTCTCTCTCTCTCTTTATGTATTAATTAATGTAATTATCAATTTTTTTTGTAACACTTTTCTCTTTTTTTAAATAATTATTTACTTAATTTATGTTTACAAACTTTTTATTTAATTTTTATATTAATTTATTTATTTGTTAATTATTTATATATTTATTTATTTGATTAATTATTATTTTAATATAAAATGTTTTTATTATATAAATATAACCTTGACTGTATTGGTGGTAAAGTCTAAGTTTATTGATATTATTTTGACATTTATATATATATATATATATATATATATATATATATATATATATATATATATATATATATATATATATATATATATATATATATATATATATATATATATATATATATATATATATATATATATATATATATATATATATATATATATATATATATATATATATATATATATATATATATATATATATATATATATATATATATATATATATATATATATATATATATATATATATATATATATATATATTATAATAAATTTTTTTTTTTTTTTTTTTATTATTATTAAATTATATAATTAAATTAATTATAATGATAATTTATTAATAACACTTAATTTATTTTATTTCATTGAAGCTAAAAATAAATTTAGTGTTAATAATTTAATAAAACTTTTTTTTTATTTATTTTCATGAATTTAGTCTTGTTTTTCCTTAAATAAATTTACTTATTCAAGCAAAAAAATAAAAAAAATAAAAAATTAAATCGAAAATTAGGAAAATTGAGTAAATTCTTATTAAATTGAACGAATTTTTATATTGTTGTTGTTGTTGATGTTGTTGTTGTTCATGTTGTTGCTGCTGTTGTTGTTGTTGATGTTGTTGTTGTTCATGTTGTTGCTGCTGTTGTTGTTGATGTTCTTGCTGTTGCTATTGTTGTTGTTGTTTTTGGTGGAAATTTTGAATGTTAATTGGTTTTGTTGTTGTTGTTGTTGCTTTTTCTGTTGCTGTTGATGTTGTTCATGTTCTTGCTGTTGCTATTGTTGTCGTAAGTAATTTTAAATGTTATTTTGGTTTTGTTGTAGTTGTTGTTGTTGTTAGCTATTGTTGTTATTACTGTTGTTGATGTTGATTTTTTTGTTAAACTACTGTTATCGTTGTTGCTCTTGTTCATTTTGCTATTGTTGTATTTGTTATTGTTGTTGTTACTGATGGTACTCTTGTTGTTGTTATTGTTGATGATGATAATGCTGTTGTTGTTGATGATGATAACGCTGTTATTGTTGATGATGATGTCGTTATTGTATCTGTTAATTGTTGGTGCTGTTGTATTTGTTTTGTTGTTGTTGTTGTTGATGTGTTGTTAATTGTTTGTGTTTTTTTGTTGATGTTTTGTTAGATGTTCTTTTTGTTGATGATGTTTTCGTTGTTCTTGTTTTTCGTTATTGTTGTTTTTGTTACTGTTGTTGCTATTGTTGTTGCTGATGATGTTTTCATTGTTTGTTACTGTTTTTCTTATTGAGGTTTTTGTTTTTATCATTGTTGTTGTTGTTATTTCTGCTGATGTTGTTGCTCTTAATTTTGTTATTATTATTATTATTATTATTATTATTATTATTATTATTATTATTATTATTATTATTATTATTATTATTATTATTAATATTGTTTTTTTGTTTCTTGTTAATTGTTGGTTGTCATTATTGTTGGTTGTGTTTTTGTTGTTAGTTATCATTATTGGTTGTTGTTGTTGTTGTTGTTGTTGCTATTTTTTTGTTGGCTGTTGTTATTGATGTTGTTGGTTGCAGGTTGTTGGTTGTTGCTGTTGTTGTTGTTGTTGTTGTTGTTTTTTGTTGCACCGTTAATAGAACAAGTTTTTGAATGAGAACGTAGAGAAGAATTTAAGGGTTGGTCATTGCTCTTCTTTTCTTCCATGGGAACCTTTTAATACATTTACATATTTCCCTTTCTCTCTTCTGCTATATATATATATATATATATATATATATATATATATATATATATATATATATATATATATATATATATATATATATATATATATATATATATATATATATATATATATATATATATATATATATATATATATATATATATATATATAAATTTATACAGCCGCACAACCGCAAGCCGCATAACTTTTCACAACTGCAACCGCATTATTTTTAAAAAATAATAACCGCAACTTCAACTGCAACTGTGGTAATGGAAATTTCTAATGGAAATGCGTTTTTCCGGTTTTTTGCTTCTGAAATAAATGAAACATATAGACTTTTGATTATCGTAAAGTATATATATATATATATATATATATATATATATATATATATATATATATATATATATATATATATATATAATATATATATATATATATATAATATAGAGAGAGAGAGAGAGAGAGAGAAGAGAGAGGGAGAGAGAGAGAGAGAGAGAGAGAGAGAGAGAGAGAGAGAGAGAGAGAGAGAGAAATAGAGTCAACTATGCATGACTCATGTTAAGTTTCATGAGTCGCTTTGTGAGTTAGCTTCTCATAGTTACCGATACTTAAATTTAGGGGAGATCCCTCCAAGCTTCAAAAATTTCGATTTTTTTTCTTTCTATCTCTCTTTCTCTCTCTCTCTCTCTCTCTCTCTCTCTCTCTATATATATATATATATATATATATATATATATATATATATATATATATATATATATATATATATATATATATATATATATATATATATATATATATATATATATATATATATAAAGGGCATGTGGCATTTAAACATTTTGTTCACTTGTTCAATTTTTCTGTGCAACCTGATGATTATTTTATGTTAATTACCATATTTTAAATGATTATATCTGTAGTTTTGAAGATCTTCATAATTTTACCTTCGGGGCCGGAGCCGGGAGCCGGAGCAGGGGCCGGAGCAGGGGCCGGCAGCCGGAGCCGGTGGAAAAACATTTCTTTTAGGGTAAAACCAGAGCAGAATATTTTTTCAAATGAAATGCTAATTGTATTTATAATTGTAAGCTAAAATAAAAGGGGTCCTGAGCTGGAACTCTAGCCGTAGCCGCGCATGAATCAATCAATATAATACAGACGGAGCAGGAGCAGAATTCGGAGCTGATGTGAGCTCCTACAATAATTTTAAAAGCTTAAAGACTTTTAGTCCTATTAATAATCATATAAACAAATCCCGAAATTATTAATTCACTGAGAATATTTTCTCTTTTTCCTTTGATAAGAAGTCAAATAATTTGAATAACTAAATTAATGATAAAGTTGGATAACGAATGAATAAAAATTTCTTTTTTTTTTTAAATCAATTAACAAAAAAATAATTGTTAACAGATTTCTTTAAAAAGGAAAAAGGTTGTAAAATTGAATGAAAAAAG
>SEYY01024404.1:35000-37500 GCA_009176605.1 Armadillidium nasatum | reverse complement strand
AATGTTTGTATATATTATAAATACATTTTATTTTTATACACAATGATGTTAAAAAAAGACCTTTTATTTAGTTTTGCTTTCTAGGTCAGAGAGGCTTTTGTTAACATAGGAAATTAATCTCCAACTGAAAATTAAAAACTTATTCCATCTTTTAAATTATATTTATTTTTCATTTATATTCTAGACCCATTTGCATAAGCAAACAACAGTTTTTTTTCTTATTTTTAAATGATTTAAGCCTTCGCACTTGATCTTGAAGTAAATAATAGTACAAACACTCTATACATATATATTTTTTAAAATAATATTGGAACCAATATAGTAAAAATGTGACGTCATTTTGAATCGTGCAGAGTGTAGAATTAAAGTACTATTGAAATTAAGTATGTACATTATAATTACTTGATTTAATTAAAAATTAGGTATATTTAAATGCAAAGAAATTTTTATTAATAAGTAATATTATCAGTTCTAAACTTTAAGAAATTAAACAAAAGAAGACTCGTCGATCAACAATATAAAACATTGTATAAGGAACGTGATAAAACTAACCACAAAAAATAATTGTTTTTCTTCTTTATAACATTTTAGTGATTTTTAAATACTTTTTTTAAACTTTGCAAAATTGCAGTTTAACTAAACTTATAAATCACTAAAAATATTTATTGAAATGTTTTTTTGTCCCAATTTCAATCGTTAAGCTATACTGCAAATAAATATATATATATATATATATATATATATATATATATATATATATATATATATATATATATATATATATATATATATATATATATATATATATATATATATATATATATATATATATATATATATATATATATATATATATATATATATATATATATATATATATATATATATATATATATATATATATATATATATATATATATATGATTATAAACTTATTTTCTATGTTCTAATGACATAAATAGTTTAAGTGTTTGGCAAATTGTTTTGATGTTTAAAGAAATTGAGTTAATTGATTTAAATGTTTACAGAGTCATTGAAACATGTCGGTGAAGTGGGAAATATTAATAATGTCATTTTTTTCTCATTTTTTTTTGCTTCATTTAATATGCTTCATTTAATAATAAATAAATAATATAATAAATGCAATTGTAATACTTTTAATACTGCTTATTATATTAATATTACTACTACTACTACTACATATAATGATAATAATAAAAATTTTAATAATAATAATGATGAGGATAAAAATTGTAATAATACTATATATCTAATAATAATAATAATAATAATAATAATAATAATAATAATAATAATAATAATAATAATAATAATAATAATAATAATAATAATAATAATAATAATAATAATAATAATAATAATAATAATAATAATAATAATAATAATAATAATAATAATAATAATAATAATAATAATAATAATGCATTTTTCTTGTAAATTTCCAAATATATAATTTTGCTTAGAAGATCTTTTTTAAAAACAAGTAAAATTAAAAATAAATATATATTTTTTTATATTTTAATTTCAAATTTAAAAAAAAAAAACAAATAAATAAATACTTTTTATTTTAAATATAACTATTCTTTTTCTTTTACTTTCAAATTAGTCTCTGGAATAAAATTTGAATAAAGAAATATTTAGAAATTTAGAAAGAAACCGTATATAATTAATAAAAATTAACTGATATTCCTTTCCTTAATAATAATAATAATAATAATAATAATAATAATAATAATAATAATAATAATAATAATAATAATAATAATAATAATAATAATAATAATAATAATAATAATAATAATAATAATAATAATAATAATAGCGTATTTTACGTTTTCAAATTAACTTCCTTTAAAAATGAATTTTAAACTTTAACTTTTAAATTAATAATTTTGTAAAATATATAGTCTTTTTTTTCATATTAAAATTTTTTCATTTTTTTATTAATAAAAATATTTAAAAATTTTTTTTGGCTTAAAAAAAAAAGAAAAAAAGTAGAACAAATAGAATGTATACTGAAATACTAATTAGAATAAGAGAATAACACCCTTCCCTTGAATAGGGATCTGCTCGTGAGCAGTGGTAATGTGTAAAAAAAAAAAAAATAATAAAAAAAAAAATAAATAAATAAAATTTAAATATTCGAGGTAAAAAGAATCGATAATTAGAATCAGAATAAGAAGAGCAAGAGAAAGGCTCTTCCAGCCCTTATACTCGTAGAGGTCATTTTCAAGGCATGATTTTCACACACACACACACACACACACACTTGAAATGATGTCAAATTCGGTAATTGTTTAGAAAATGTCACTCAAAATGTAAATTAGTAAGTTAAAGCAGTTTCATTTATTACAGAATATCCTGCTATTACTACTTCTACCACTATTACTACTATTATTATATATAGTAATATCATAAAATATGATAATAATAATAATAATAATAATAATAATAATAATAATAATAATAATAATAATAA
>SEYY01024404.1:20000-22500 GCA_009176605.1 Armadillidium nasatum | reverse complement strand
TTTTTATTGAGTTTTTAAACATATTAGCTTTAATAATTTTTTTTATATTATTATTATTTTATTATTTTTTTTTTTTTTTTTTTTTTTGTAATTTAGACGTTCCGGGATGAGATTTCGCTCTCGTTCCAAGGTTGGAGTAACCTTTCTTATTCGTTTAAAGTTCATAAAATTGATACATTTGATACATATATCGGCTTGGGAAGAAACGGACGTTTATTTTTCATAAAAATGAATGAACTTCATATTGGCTGATATCAAGTCTAAAGACTATGGAGATTCTGGGGATCAACTCAGAGGTCAACTCCCTACGAGGTCTATAGAGCTAAATAATCCTGTTGTTCTTATCTCTATTATTATTATTATTATTATTATTATTATTATTATTATTATTATTATTATTATTATTATTATCTTACTTTAAATAGCTTCACTAATGGGTGGCCCTAATAGAACAAAAAAAATTATGCAATAAATCATTTTCATAAACACTTATAATTGGAAGTGAAACTCATGGAGTTTGTAATGAGTATTCTTTTCAATACAATTTATGAATATTATTCTTGAACGTAAAGAGAGCAGAATTTGTATCTTAGCATAGGGGAGTCGGTGCTGATAATTTTATAATTATAAAACAGGAGGTGGAGTTTGAGAAGATAAATAAATTTATCTTCTCCGAAGTCGTGGCATAGAACTTTAATAAATTAATCCTTTTCAACCTGTATGAATTTTTATAATGTTCTTTCCAAGCTCTCTTCCTTTTGATTTCCTAATTCCTACTTATGTCTACCTTTCTTTCTAATCGTTCCATTTCGGCTGTTATTGATGGAGAGATTTCTTCTTCATTTCTGATTAATAGCGGTGTTCCTCATTGTTCTGTCTTGTCTTCTATTCTATTCCTACTTTTCATTTATGATATTCTCAAATGCTCATCTAACCCTATCCATTCATATGCCGATGACTCAACCCTCCATTCTCCTACTCATTTCAAATCTGCTCCCTCTTTGCATCTAGAGTTGCCTCTAGTTTTTATCTTTCCGATTACATTCTTGCTAATCTGGATAGAATTTCCCAGTGAGATCGTCTCAACCTTGTGAAATTCAACTCTTTAAAAACTCAACCTCTTAAAATCTTGCTCTCAAAGACACCTCCTAACCTTTCTATTTCTTTCGATGGTTCTCCCGTCTTTCCTGTTGACAATTAAACATCCTTGGCCTTCACATAAACAAAAATTTTTTTTGGAAATTTCATATCACAATGGTTGCTAAGGCTGCTTCTAAGAAGCTGGGAGTTTTGTTTAGATTGCGAGAATTTTTTACTTCTTCGCAGTTACTTCAATTATACAAGGGCCTCATCCGCTCTCGTACGGAGTACTACCCTCACACCTGGGGAGGCTCAGGTTTCACCCGTCTTTTGGATAGGGTTGAGTCAAAGGCTAAAAATACTTATAAATTGTTCCGCATTTTCTAATTCACTTGACCCTTTATTTTTCCGACGTGACGTTGATGTCTTGTTTCTTTTCTATAGGAACTACAGCGGCAAATTCTCGAGGAAACTGTCCACTCGTATACCTCCTCTTTTAAGACGGCCTCATAGCACAAGGAGTGCATTGGCTTCACATAAATTTTGTGTGAACATTGGCAATTCCAGGGTTGTCCGCTGGGGTTCCTCCTTCTTTCCAGACACCTCTCTGTTTTATTGAATTTTCTCCCATCTTCTGTGTTTCCTGCTGAATTTAATTTCAATTACTTAAAGCTTCGCGTCTGTGCTCACCTACGAAATTTGCCTTAGGTGGGACTTGTATGGCTTATTCTCTTATTGATCTAACACCTCCTCCTTGAATAGGGCTCTGCTCGTGAAGGGTGGTGATGTGAAAATGATTTGATGTCAATTCTATTCTTTATTTTATGTTTGTTTATCTGTAAGAGAAAGAATTTGGATTTAATCATAAATGTTTAAAGAAAAATGTAAAAATTTTAATAAATTTTTAATATATAAAAAAATAAAATAAAAAGCTAAGCATTTATTTAAGAAAATATTTAAAGATTATTTAAAGGTTTGCTTGATGTTGGTAGCCAAAATGGAACTTGTAGGATGCCCTTGACGAGCGTTATTATCTTCCTTTCAATTTCGTGAATTCAATTTAAATAATGTAACATTCACTCCTAAAGCTATTTTTAAGGGTGACTTAAAAAGAAAAAGGGTAAAAACTCCTACAGGATATTGATGAAGTTCCTAAAGGAATGAAAATTATAAAAATTGGGGAGAGTACTAAATGTTTGTGAATAAAATTTTCTGTATATTTGAAAAAAATATTTTCAGGAAAGAAATAAGATGATAAAAGTTTTCAGTAATGGTGATTTTGATAGTAGGCTATATATAACAGAGGTCGTATCTGCAGGAAGCTTTAAAGTCATTCATTATTTTCTACTATCGCAAATGTCAGTTGATCCTTAATTATTAACTGAAAATTATGGAAACCAATGTGTATCCCCTTAGAAGC
>SEYY01024404.1:0-17500 GCA_009176605.1 Armadillidium nasatum | reverse complement strand
GTAAAAAATTCCCTCACCCTGAACAGAAACCACAGTTTCTTTGAGGCCACCTTAGTAACCGTTGTGATATGAAGTTTCCAGAATAATTTGTAATTCGTGTTCAGACCAAGTGCGCTTATGTTGTTCACAAGTGAGACGGAAATGCTGTCGAAAGAAATAGAAAAATTAGGAGGTATTTTAGAGAGGGAGATGTGAAGAGGCACTGAGGAAAAGTGTTTGTATTTTGGTAAAGAGAATTCAACGAGAACAGGCCCCAGCTTGAAAGCTCACAACCTCAAAACTTTGGGAGTAAGGCCATCCAGCCCACTTGCCTTTCTGACCTTCATAGATTTTAGGGTCTCAAGCACCTTATCACGTGAAATTTCAGATAAAGAAAGATATGGGATACTTAAGAGAAAAAGGAGTAGGAATATAGATGCCGGAATCGTGTAAGGTGGAATTAGATGGAAAATAGTTGGTCGAAAAGAACAGCCTTTTCAGCAAGATTGTTAGCATCAGTTAAATTAGAGCGAACAACAAGAAGAAAAGAGCATTTGCAGAGGTTCATATAGGTATTTATTGCAAGAGATCAGAACATTTTTATTAGTAGTAGCACCAAGGAGGTCAGTGCATTTCCTTTTAGTGAAAGTAGTATCTCTGAAACGATTCCGAGCAGAGTAAAATTGCTAAAAGTGATAGAAGAACAAAAGTTTTTCCATGACCGAGAAGCAACGTCTCTTTCAGAAATGGAAAGAGAACAGGTACCATCAAACATGGATTTTGTGGTAAGAAAGATAGTTGAAGAAGGAGCTAATCTGCTCATCCCATTAGAAATCTCGTTTCCCACTTAGTAGCCATATGCCGGTTTCATCAGTCTCAAAGCAGGGGTCATTCCAAGAATAGTTAGCGTAGAAGTTACGCAATGCCCTCAATTAGCAGGATTAAATTACCGGAAAATAAGTTTGGGGCAGAGAGGAGCTGTTGGAGAGCACGTATTATACTTAAGAGCTACAAAATTTTGGAAAGAGTTACTGATAGGATGGAATAGGATATAATTATAAAAAGAAGAAATAGTGGTGAAGCATTAGTTAAGTATGCTTAAGAATTGGTTAGGACAATCTGGGATATGTGTAGATTCCCCAATTAACTGTTCCAGATCATTGAGAATATTGAATAATTTAGCCTTCTCCCTGCTAAGTATGAGTAGAGCCCAATCACTCAGTGTGGTGTTCGTCGAAATCTCCTAAATAAAAGTCTTCAGAATTTGGATGATAAGATGTAATAGTCTCTTGAGAGATTGTAAACTATTCAAAGAGAAATAGAAAATCTGTTTCAGTAGGGGAGCAGTAGCTGAAACACGATGATTGTATTAGTAGGAAGAGATAGATAGATAGATAGATAGATAGATAGATAGATAGAGATAGATAGATAGATAGATAGATAGAGAGAGAGAGAGAGAGAGAGAGAGAGAGAGAGAATTTTAAAAGAAAACATCGAAATTAGATGATGATTCAAGTAGTGTTAGCGTTCGTTTAGTCCCAAACTCTACACTTAGAGCGAAAATAATAAAATAAATTGTAGTTAGAGATATTTAAATTACTCAAGAGGGAATTCCTGAACAGCTGTGTCTCAAACAAAAGTAGAATGTGAGGATGAGAGGTAGAAAAGTAGATCTCAACAGATTCAAAATTAGAGCATAGACCAAGGACGTTAGAAAAATAGTAAACCCCTCTTCCACCCCTACCCCCCCTTTCACTGCGACCTCTACCAAGTGAACCACACATTCAACATACATAGACCACCACAGGTCACACTCAATCTTATATTATATATATATATATATATATATATATATATATATATATATATATATATATATATATATATATATATATATATATATATATATATATATATATATATATATATATATATATATATATATATATATATATATATATTATTTAGAGCACCAACAATAAATAATACTTAGGTTCTTTAATCAATTAATCCGTTTAGTTTAAGATCTTATGCAAGATGTCCTTTAAACCCATTTTATGTGTTACAGACTTTTAATCATTATTATTATTATTATTATTATTATTATTATTATTATTATTATTATTATTATTATTATTATTATTATTGATTATGATGATTATTATTATTATTATTATTATTATTATGATGATGATGATGATGATGATGATGATGATGATGATGATGATTGATTATTATTATTATTATTATTATTATTATTATTATTATTATTATGATTATTATTATTATTATTATTATTATTATTATTTTTTAATATTTTAATATGAAATGCAAGGATTTTTTAACAAATTTTTTTTATAATTTTAAGATTAAAATTACTGTTGTTTCATATTTTATATTTAAATTACTAATAAAAGGTGAGACTAATATATAATAAACTGGAAAGTGAATCATAGAGAGGAATCATATAAAGTTGTACTGGATGAAGTGGACCCAAAAAGTTGTAGAGAGATTCATGAAACCTTTATAAGAGTATCAGGAAGGGAAATGTCGTAAAACGACTTACAAGTTCCACTGAAGCACCTTAGATGCTCCTGATGGGGTTGAGGTCATGTAAATCCTGTCTAAGAAGATAAAGAAGTCAATCAGGATTGATACAAAATCGATTGTTAGATCTGAAGATGTGAAGGAAATGTGTCGAAAGAAATACCCGATAAAAATAAAGTCCTTCCACTGGGGGAAGTTTGGTGAAATTACGAAAACAAATCCTGCTTACGAATGGAAGGAACTTTAAGGATTTAGAAGTAGGGTTCATGAGTGTGGGTTAAGGGTCAAACTTTCATCTTCAGGTTACATGAAAGGGTTAAACAACTTTTAATGAGAGAGAGAGAGAGAGAGAGAGAGAGAGAGAGAGAGAGAGAGAGAGAGAGAGAGAGAGAGAGAGAGAGAGAGAGAGAGAGAGAGAGAGAGAGAGAGGCCATTAAGGTTATGGCTGCTTGCTTGATTTTTTTAGGTTACTGATTAATTGATTGATTTGAAGAGAGAGAGAGAGAGAGAGAGAGAGAGAGAGAGAGAGAGAGAGAGAGAGAGAGAGAGAGAGAGAGAGAGAGAGAGAGAAAGGTGTATAAAATTATCCATCAATTCTTGCTTGATTTTGTTTAGAGATTACTAATTAATTGAGAAATTCATTAACTTAATTAAACAAGAGGAAAAAAGTAGAACAAATTCATTTTCTTTCAATTCTAATTTTTCAAATTTCTTTTAAAATAAGATTAATCTGAATCATTAACGAATTATATTTAAAATCATGAAACATATGAAATTAAAAAGAAATTTATTATTATTATTATTATTATTATTATTATTATTATTATTATTATTATTATTATTATTATTATTATTATTATTATTATTATAATAACAATAAAGAGCCCTGTATAAAAAAAGTGGAAATTAGAGATATTTTCAGTTTGGATTTCTTCCTATTTTGTGACCTTTGACCTCTTGTATTATGGTCAGTATGTGTGTTGGCACTGGCTCTCCTCTCACAGGGCCAAATATAGAAGCCAAGATCCGGCTCACAATCAAAATAAGATCACACCCACAACATCTTTTCTCTTGCTGTTTTCTCTCTCTCTCTCTCTCTCTCTCTCTCTCTCTCTCTCTCTCTCTCTCTCTCTCTCTCTCTCTCTCTCTCTCTCTCTCTCTCTCTCTCTCTCTCTCTCTCTCTCTCTCTCTCTTCAAATCAATCAATTAATCAGTAACCTAAAAAAATCAAGCAAGCAACCATAACCTTAATGGCCTCTCTCTCTCTCTCTATCTATCTATTTATCTATCTATCTATCTATCTATCTATCTATCTATCTATCTATCTATCTATCTATCTATCTATCTATCTATCTATCTATCTATCTATCTATCTATAATATCTATATATATATATATATATATATATATATATATATATATATATATATATATATATATATATATATATATATATATATATATATATATATATATATATATATATATATATATATATATATATATATATATATATATATATATATATATATATATATATAGGCGTGGAGACAATTCAGACAGACTCTGACGTACATAAGAATCAGTTGAGTATGGAATGCATGACTGAATAGCATTGAAGAACTCTTATGACGTCTTATGTGTTCGTAGATCTTTTTTCCTTTTAACAGAGACTAGGTAATTATAATCAGCTGATCACAGAAAGACAAAACCCAAATAAGTATTTTTGGACTTCCAGAAACGGAAACAGTTACTTACAATCAAGGCTGACATTGCAAGTTCTTTCGTAGTCCTTGTTATGAAATTATCTGTGATATTAATGATTTTTATGTTGTATCTATTATTGACAAGAAATTCAGCAGGCCTCTCCGTATATGAAGATGAATTCAAAGAGTTTTTGAGTTGGCATTCGGGCGATACATATACAAAAATATATATATATATATATATATATATATATATATATATATATATATATATATATATATATATATATATATATATATATATATATATATATATATATATATATATATATATATATATATATATATATATATATATATATATATATATATATATATATATATATATATATATATATATATATATATATATATATATATATATTGGAGAAAGGACAGATCCTTGAGATCCTTGAGAGAGAGAGAGAGAGAGAGAGAGAGAGATAGGGAGAGAGAGAGAGAGAGAGAGAGAGAGAGAGAGAGAGAGAGAGAGAAGGTTATAAATATATAAACTTGGTAAACTATTTCGTCTTTGCCTTTCTACTTCGATCTTCCCTTCTTGTTGGAAACGTGCGCTCATTCAACCTGTACCGAAGAAGGGGGACCCTTCTCAACCCTCTAACTATCGTCCAATTTCTTTAACCTCCGTTCTTTCTAAAGTTTTCGAATCTATCCTTAACAGGAAGATTTGGAAACATCTCAATTCTTCCAATCTTATCTCTGATCGCCAGTATGGCTTTCGTAAAGGACGTTCTACTGGTGATCTTCTTTCCCTACTTTCTGACTCTTGGTCCTCCGCTCTTCGGGGTTTCGGTGAATCTTTCGCTGTGGCGCTAGACATATCGAAAGCTTTCGATAGAGTCTGGCACAAAGCTTTGATTTCCAAACTTCCCTCTTTCGGAATCTATCCTTCTCTCTGTGACCTCCTATCTAATTTCCTTTCTGGTCGTTCTATAGCAGCTGTTGTAGACGGCCACCGTTCCTCCTATAAATCTATAAATAGTGGTGTTCCTCAAGGATCTGTCCTTTCTCCAACTCTTTTTCTAATTTTCATCAATGATCTTCTCTCTATTACTTCGTCTCCTATACACTCCTATGCCGATGACTCCACCCTTCATTATTCCTTTTCAATTTGAAAGACGTCCCTCCCAACAGCAGTTATTAGACGCAAGAAGGATTGCCTTGGAGCAACTGACCTCTGATCTATCCCTGATTTCAAATTGGGGCAGAGAAAACATGGTCGTTTTCAATGCCTCAAAAAACTCAATTCCTCCATCTTTCTACTCGACACAATCTTCCACACAACTATGACATCTTCTTCGAAAACACTCAACTCAAACCTTCATCTGTTCTCAATATTCTCGGTGTTTCTTTTTCTCGTGATCTTTCTTGGAAAGATCACATTATCTCTCTCTCTAAACAAGCTTCTAAGAGGTTGGGTGTTCTGTGGCGCCTTCGTATTTTTTTACGCCACCCCAGTTGCTTGCTCTGTATAGGGGTGTTGTTCGCCCCTGTATGGAGTACGCCTCGCATATCTGGGGTGGGTCCACACATACAGCTCATCTTGAAAAGGTGGAGTCTAGGGCTTTTCGTCTTATCAACTCTCCTGCTCTTACTAACTCTCTCCAATCTCTTTCTTCCCGTCGAATTGTTGCGTCACTCTCTCTCTATACTATCGCTATTACAACGGACATTGCTCTTCTGAACTCTCACGTCGCATACCTCCTCCACTGAGAAGGGCTCGTGTGACACGTCTTTCTACACAGTCTCATCCTTTCTCTGTCCAACTCTCCGACCCCAGACTTAACCGCTATGCTCAATCTTACATGTACTCTACTGGTAAAGTCTGGAACACACTCCCTTTATCTGTTTTCCCAACTTCCTTTGACTTGCACACTTTTAAACGCCGTGTATCGGGTCACGTCGGCAATTAGCGACCCCGAATCCGATTGCTTCCCAACTCCGGTGGATATTGGTAGGCCTTGGGCCTTTGCCCACCGGAGGAGACATATATATATATATATATATATATATATATATATATATATATATATATATATATATATATATATATATATATATATATATATATATATATATATATATATATATATATATATATATATATATATATATATATATATATATATATATATATATATATATATATATATATATATATATATATATATATATATATATATATATATATATATATGTGTGTGTGTGTGTGTGTGTGTGTGTGTGTGTGTGTGTGTGTGTGTGTGTGTGTGTGTCTTTTGTGTGTCCATAAAGCGTTGTATGGTTTGATGAAATGATTTCAATTTAAGTTTTGAAACAATTGCGAAAGAAAAAATTTATAAATTCGTTTCGATTTTTTTATTGCAATTTGAAAGGCAAGATACATACATACATACATACATACATACATACATACATACATACATACATACATAAAACATACATACATACATACATAATGTATATCCGTAAGTGCACACAATCATTGTTTCATAATTATGGAACAAAAAATATAAAATCAAAAGTACAGCATATATATAACTTTCCTATATATATATATATATATATATATATATATATATATATATATATATATATATATATATATATATATATATATATATATATATATATATATATATATATATATATATATATATATATATATATATATATATATATATATATATATATAATATATATATATATATATATATATATATATATATATATATATATATATATATATATATATATATAATATATATATATATATATATATATATATATATATATATATATATATATATATATATATATATATATATATATATATATATATATATATATATATATATATATATATATATATATATATATATATATATATATATATATATATATATATATATATATATATATATATATATATATATATATATATATATATATATATATATATATATATATATATATATATTTTTTTTTTTTTTTTTTTTTTTTTTTTTTTTTTTTTTTTTTACAAAACGCCACCACTCACGGGCAAAGCCCTTTTCAAGGAGGGGGCACACACACAAGGACAAAACTCATACAAACACACACACCTAACGCACAGCCCTCAGGTGGGCGCAGACTGAAGCCTTGAAGAGTGGAAGATTAAATACAGGAGGAAAAATAGATGATGGTAGAGAATTCCACAGAATAGAGGTGGCTGGAAAGAAGGAGGTACCACAACGGGCTAGCCTGGGATTTCCTACGTCCACACAAAATTGGTGCGAAAGCAGGGCACCCCTTGTGCAACGAGGACGACGCAACGGTGGAGGAATGCGAGAGGCCAATTCCCTCGAGCACCTGCCATTGTAGTACCTGTAGAAAAGAGATAGCGCGCCAACGTCACGTCGCAGAGATAGAGGGTCAAGAGAGTTTGAAAGTAGGGGACAGTTTATTAATCTTTTAGCTTTTGACTCAACACAATCCAGAAGAGAGGAGGAGCCGGAGCCCCCCCAAATGTGAGAACAGTACTCCATACAAGGACGAATAAGACCCTTATATATTTAGAGTAACTGCTCAGAAGAAAAAAATTCTCGCAATCTGAACAGAATTCACAGCTTCTTAGAGGCCGCTTTAGCAACCATTGTGATATGTGGTTTCCAAGAGAGTTTGTTTAGTTTAGACCAAGAATGTTAATGTTATTTACAGGTGAGACGGGAGAGCCATCAAAGAGGATAGGAAAGTTAGGAGGTGTTTTTGAGAGGGAGATGTGAAGAAGTTGAGTTTTTAAAGAGTTGAATTTCACAAGGTTGCTATGACCCACCGGGAAATCCCATCCAGATCGGCAAGAATAGAATCGGAAAGTTGTAGACGAGAAGCAACTCTAGAAGCAAAAGAGGGAGCAGATTTGAAATGAGTAGAAGAATGTAGAGTTGAGTCATCAGCATAAGAGTGAACAGAGTTAGAAGTGCAGTTGAGAAGATCGTTAATGAAAAGTAAGAATAAGGTTGGAGATAAAACAGAACCCTGAGGAACACCACAGTTGACAGAAAAGGAGGAAGAGGTCGCTCCATCTACAAGTGCCGAAATGGAGCGATCTGAGAGAAAACTAGACAAGAGTAAGCAAAGAAAAGGAGGAAACCCAAAGGAAGGGAGCTTGGAGAGCAGCGACGCATGCCATACCCGGTCAAAAGCCTTGGATATGTCAAGCCCCACCACACAAGACTCCCCGAAGTCCCTAAGGGCAGAAGACCATAGATCAGTAAGATAGGAGAGTATGTCACCAGTTGATCTCGAGCGTCGAAAGCCATACTGGTGATCAGAGAGAAGAGAATGAGACTCCAAATGATTCAGGAAATGAGAGTTAAGGAGAGTTTCAAAAATTTTAGACAGAACACAAGTGAGAGCGATAGGTCGATAGTTAGAAGGGTCAGAGCGGCTACCTTTTTTCGGGATCGGCTGAACAAATGCACGCTTCCAGCATAGAGGAAAAGTATTAGTATTAAGGCAAAGAGAGTAGAGCTGAACGAGGACAGGCGCCAACTCGGAAGCACACTCCCTCAGAACACGAGGGGGAATGCCATCCGGGCCACTGGCCTTCCTGACGTTCATAGATTTCAGGATCCCATGCACCCGATCATGAGTAATTACAGGTACAGACATGGGACACCTGAGAGGAGAAGGAGTAGGAGGAGGGGATGCCAGAATCGAGCAGGGTGGAATTAGATGAAAAAGGAGGCCGAAGAGATTAGCCTTTTCAGAAGGAGTATTAGCTACAGAACCATCAGAGCGAATAAGAGGAGGAAAGGCAGATTTACAGAAGTTGTTAGAAATATTTTTGACAAGAGGCCAGAAATTTTTATCAGTAGGAGAGCCATGGAGGTCAGCGCACTTCCTTTTTATGAAAGTACGCTTAGTTCGTCGAAGAACATCCCTGCAACGATTCCGAGCTGAATGAAAATTAGCAAGAGTGATAGGAGAAGGAGAGTTTTTCCATTCCATTATATATATATATATATATATATATATATATATATATATATATATATATATATATATATATATATATATATATATATATATATATATATATATATATATATATATATATATATATATATATATATATATATATATATATATATATGATGTCCCTGATGTCGCGCACCATACAGGTTTTCGAAAATATATTTTAACTGGCTCAGTTGCTGACCGTCCGAGATGTAAGCGAACAAAGAGTGAAACTGATGAAGAAACATCCACTTTGGTTTTGGCAAATGTTGTGAAAAATCCTGTAAATTTAGTGAGAAGAATATGCCAATAGGTAAACCTAAGCAGATCATTAGTGCAACGTATTCTAATGACTTACAAATTTCTTCCGTACAAAGTACATCTTGTTCAAGCTCTACATGTTGATGACACAGATAGGAGGATGGAATTTTGTGAATGGATGCGCTCACATATGGACACGTCAATATTTTTTAGCGATGAAGTCATTTTTCATTTGAATTTCCAGGTGAACCGGCACAATAATGCGCTATTGGTTAGATAACAATCCACGTTGGAATTAGGAGGGACAACCCGAGGACACCAGCACAACCTGAGGATCATGGTGTGGGCTGGATACTGGGAGAGGGAAATCATTGGTCTATACTTCTTCAATGATAATGTCACTGCTGAGACCTATTTAGAATTACTGCAAACCTTCTTGTCTGACTACCTTCAGGATGTTCCACGTACGTCGAAGACAGAAAGTCTTTTTTCAGTTTGATGGAGCTCCAGCACATTTTGCAACATGCGTGCATGACTACTTGGACCAGACCTTTCCTAACAAATGGATTGAACGGAGAGGTCTCGTGGAGTGGCCACCCCGATCACTTGATCTTACCCCACTTAACTTTTTATTTTGGGGTCATCTCAAATCTGTTGTTTTCAAAAATCATCCACACACCTTTGATGATTTAAGGGATACAATAGCAACTACACGCCAAATGATCACCCCTGAAACCCTCAGGAGTGTGAAAGACAGTTTCGTAAAGAGAATATATGCGTGTTTTGATGTAGAAGGTGCTCACTTTGAGCATGTGTTATGATTAAATAAAGTATTATATGTTAATATCAATTTTTTTTTCCAAAAACTGTATGGTGCCTGACATCTTGGAAGCTCTGTATATATCTGTATATATAATAAAGATGGAGTTGTCTTAATACTCTTATTTATAATTTATTATTTTGTTTTAGAATTTTATGAAGTTATATTTTAGTTTATTTTTCTTTTTCAATTGTCCGTTTTCAAAGGGAAAATCCCACAAAATATACTTCCATTGAATATCTAATTAGAAACGACTCATCACGGTAATAAAAAATAATAATAATAATAATAATAATAATAATAATAATAATAATAATAATAATAATAATAATAATAAAAATTTATTATTATTATCGGGCAATTAATGCAATCTTCCATATTTGATAATTAGAAACGACTCATCACGGTAATAATAAAATAATAATAATAATAATAATAATAATAATAATAATAATAATAATAATAATAATAATAATAATAATAATAAAAATTTTATTATTATTATCGGGCAATTAATGCAATCTTCCATATTTGATAATTTCTTCCTCATTCAAGCCATTTCGTGTGGGAGGAAAGTTTAAGATTAAATGCAGGAATGTGATGCAAGTAAATAGGTCTACGTTAATAATAATAATAATAATAATAATAATAATAATAATAATAATAATAATAATAATAATAATAATAATAATTATTATTATTATTATTATTATTATATTATTATTATTATTATTATTATTATTATTATTATTATTATTATTATCCTTCTTTATTGTACTACAACTCTTTCTAAAACGGTTACATTTTCAGTTACTGTTATTAATTTTTTTTTTTTTTTTTTTTTTTTAAATAAACTTAATGGAATGAAATTGAAATTCAGTAATTTGAAGAGCAATGAATATACCTTTGATTTAGTATTACTTTTACCTACACTTCAAAAATTGTCCTAACGAATCGTTGGGACAGTTATTTTTCTTATTAGATAATAAATCGGTGAAACGACCTTCTTATATTTAACATGTCTTATCTATATTGAAAATTTTACTGTTATATATCTGCCACTTGTCCCAACGATTCGTTAGGACAATTTTTTGCAGTATATATATATATATATATATATATATATATATATATATATATATATATATATATATATATATATATATATATATATATATATATATATATATATATATATATATATATATATATATATATATATATATATATATATATATATATATATATATATATATATATATATATATATATATATATATATATATATATATATATATATATATATATATATATATATATATATTGTTAAACTCTTCATGGAAATGAAGATCTGTCTTCCTATATTTCATACTTGTTATGACGAAGTCTTCGTTTGGGATAATAAGACACACCATGATGCAATAATCCAGTGACTCAGATTGAGGGAAAAACCTGTCTTTACAAATAAATATTCAAATTTATTTTTATTATTTTTATTGTTCTATTCTCTTTAAATAATTACAGATTTGAAGTCCAAACATGTTCAATAACCGTTCAATCATTTGCACAATCCTTCATGAATATTTATGACCAATAAGCCTGTGCTTGTTTTGAGGCAAATTTTATGTATAAAGGAATTTTGTAAATTACCAGAATATTATTTTTGTTATTATTATTATTATTATTATTATTATTATTATTATTATTATTATAACGGTACAGAAATGTTTAGTTGACATTTTATAGTTTTAAAAAAGAAATAATTGAATTGATCACAAATTTACAGTTTTCACTCATTAAATAATAAAAAGTTAGCGAATGATTCTGTCAATAATTCGGTCAAAGTAACTGACAGGGACCTGAAAGATTCTGGCTACGCCCATGGGGGGACATTTTTATTAGGAAATTCAAAAATGAAACTAATTTATTTTAAATTTATTTTTAGACTTAAAAAATATTTATCTCAATTGAGGTCTTATCTAAGCTCTTCACATTTATAATTTTCAACTACGTTTTTTTTTTAAATTTTATTTTGCTGATTCGCCAAATTCTGATTTGATAAAGTCATTTTTTTTTTAATAATAATAATAATAAATTATTTTATTTAACGCTTATTTTCTTTCAATTTTTTTATTTTTTTTAATAATTTTTAAATATATTTTCATCTTGCTCAAAGCTTTGATTTTATTTTCATCTCAAAAAAAAAAAAATAAATAAATAAAAAAAAAAACTAAAAAAAAAAAACTACATCTTTGAATAAAATTTCTTGTAACAAATCAAACCTCTCAATTACACTGTTACTTCTACGACTACTATTAATATTATTATTATTACTACTACTACTACCATTCTCATTAGTAGTAGCAGTAGCATATTGGAAAATAATAATAAAATAATAATAATAATAATAATAATAATAATAATAATAATAATAATAATAATAATAATAATAATAATAATAATAATAATAATAATAATAAAATTTTTTATTATATATTTTTATATATATATATATATATATATATATATATATATATATATATATATATATATATATATATATATATATATATATATATATATATATATATATATATATATATATATATATATATAATATAGTTAAAACCGGAAATACTTGACGGCTTCCTTTAACAAAAAATAAAATAGCGGTCATTATTCGCCCATTGAAGTCTAATCACGCCCATGAACGCCCACCAATCTTAAGATCTTGTTCTTTTCTTTATTTAATCATGACATTGGGGATTCTTTTTACGGACATATTTTGAACAAGCCTTAAATTTACGCCATATATATATATATATATATATATATATATATATATATATATATATTATATATATATATATATATATATATATATATATATATATATATATATATATATATATATATATGTGTGTGTGTGTGTGTTTGAAAAAGTAGTGTCAATTTCCGATATCATGTATATATTAGTGTAACTGTCATCCCTGCTGCTTCCAGTAGGTATATATACAGTACAGATGTTCATACTTTCATATTAAGAGATGAACATTTCGTAGATCACTATTTCTCTAGCATCAGATGTTATAACGGTTATTTATCTTGTCAAATGATCACCATTGTCATTAATATTGGTATTCAATGCATGTTTTTTTTGTTTGTTTATTAAATTTAATTTTAAATTAAAAAAGGTGCCACATCATTGATTAATGATTACTATCGATTCTCTCTCTCTCTCTCTCTCTCTCTCTCTCTCTCTCTCTCTCTCTCTATATATATATATATATATATATATATATATATATATATATATATATATATATATATATATATATATATATATATATATATATATATATATATATATATATATATATATATATATATATATATATATATATATATATATATATATCCCTGGAGGGCAAACGAGGGAAAGACAAATTTCCATCAGAGTTGGGAAATTTTCATAAATAAGGGACAAAATAAAGGTCGACATGCCCCAATAATACGGTGTTTGAAGCTGAGCATGTCAAAGGAAGTTGCAAAAATAGATAAAAGGAATGTGTTCCAGTTACAGTAAGGTACATGAAAGATTAATAATTGCAGTTAAGTCTGGGGCCACAGATTTGAACAAAGAAAAGATGAGACAGTGTAGAAAGTCGTGTCATACGATTCATCCTCAATGGAGGAGGTATGTGACTGGAGAATTCGGAAGAAAGGATTGGTTGCAATAGTGATAGTATAAAGAGAGTAACGCAACAATTCGAGTAGCATAAAGAGAATGCAGGAGGAAGTGAAATCGAAAGAGTTAAGATTGGAAACCTCAGACTCCATCTTTTAAAGTAAAGCTGTGTGAGTGGAGCCACCCCAGATGTGTGAGGTACACTCCATACAGGACCTAACAACAAGAAAGTGAGGTAAAGTGAAGAAATTTTTGAAAGCGCATTAAAACACTCAACTTTTTTGTTGGATGACGTAGCAAGAGAAATAATGAGGTCCTTGCAAGAAAGATCACAAGTTAAAGAGAAGCCAAGAATATTAAGGACAGAATAATATATGATTTGTGTTCAAAAATATCAATGTTCTGTAGAAGGTTATATCGAGGAGAAAAAAACAAAAAAATTAAAAAAAACAGAGTTTTTGAGGCATTAAACACAAACATGTTTTCTCTGCACCAATTATAAATTCGGGAAAGTTCAGAGGTTAGTTACTCCAAGGTCATTATTACCCTAGTGTAAATTAATTTTTGTTGGGTGGAATGTCTTTTAAAATAATTAGTAATGATGGGTAGAATCAACGGGATAAGAGTAGATAGGTGATGAAACAATAGAGAGAAGATCATTAATGAAAAGTAGAAAAAGAGTTGTGGATAGGACAAAACACTGGGGAACACCTCTATTAATAGGATTATAAAAATGAACGGTAAACGTCTATAAAAACTAATATAAAATGACAGGAATGAAAATTAGATAGAAAGCTAAAGAGAGGATAATGAATACAGAAAGAGGGAAGTTTAGTAATAAAAACTTTGTGCAAGACTCTATCGATGGCTTTAGATACGTCTAGCTCCACAGTAAAGATTCACTGATATGTTGAAGAGCAAAGGACCAAGAAGCAGATGAAAGGGAAAGATCAACATTTAAGTGCATCTTGCAAAGGAAAAAATGTCTATCAAATATGAGCTTAGATGAATTTTCGTGTTACCTAGAGATTCGAAAACTTCAGAAAGAGTTAAGATTTAAGAAATAGGGTGATAGTTAAGAGGGTTGAAAGGGATCCGCTTTCTTTGACAAAAAGTATATGAGTGCACGTTTCTAGTAGGATCAATAAGCAGAAGTTGATGGGCAGAGACGAAATAGTTTGTCAATGCAGGTTGAAAGCTTAAAAGCATTAATTTTGAGAACCACAAGAGGGATGCCATAACATCCATATTCCTTCTTAGTGTTAATCTCTGAGAGAGCATAAATAACATCTTTAGAAGTAATTACAATGCTACTCATTAATGAGTTTGAGGAACTGGAGAAGGAGGAATAGCTCTGGAATTGTCTGAGGTAGAATTAGAGGCAAAGGTTTACCAAGAGTTCATCAGTTGTAGCAGAAGACAAACGTCAGTTGTTCCGTCGAAAGATATTAGGTAAGAGAAAGAGAAAGAAGCGAACTTAGAACTGACATTTTTTGCAAAAGGCCAGAAAGAACGTGAGGAAAAGAAACCAAAAATATTATTTTATTTTCTAGGAAGAAAAGAATTTTTGGTGTTGCAGAATACAGATTTTGAACGATTCTGAGATGAAATATAAGCTGCATAAGTTTCTTGAATTCGAAGACAACGATAATTCCTGAATTCACCATCCATGCGGCGAATAGAACGAGAAGAAGACGAGTTAATTAAATTAAGGTTTGTTAGTTTTAGCTGAAGGGAAAGGATATACAACATACAATGCCAAAAATAATCGCCTAGATTATTAACTCTGCTCAGTCCGAATTACCCTTCTGCAGTTCAAGCTAAATCAAAAAAATACTATGACAATTCTAACTAGTTTGTGGCACCAAAAGGCCAGAAATGTCTCCTTGACGTAGGAGGGGATATTTCTCGCTGAAAACTTAAAAGACTGAGGAGAAATGGAAATAAAGAAGTAATTGGAAGAAATTGGATGTGGAAAGATTGTAACAGTATAAGAAGAAGGATTACAAGTTAAGAAAAGGTCTAGAATGTTGGATTCATCTCTAAGGCGATCAGGAATACGAGTTGGGAGTTTGCACCATATGCTCAAGGTTATTTTGGATAAAGTATTGAAAAGCAAGCTCACCGGTTTCATCTTGAGAACTAGAAGAAAAGCTATGATGGGGTGAATTAATGAGGATGATTTCTGAGAAAGGAGAAAAAGAGAGAATGAGTACTATTTTGGGGTTTCGACAGTCAAAAGTTTAAAATCATTAATTGAGAAAGGAGATAAATTAACAAAACAAATACATTTAATTGTGGAGTGTCAAGAGTGACTAAGCTATAAGGTAGGAAATTCAGAAGACTCTAATTAGAGAAACTAGTAAAAAAAACAACATCGTTGTACACATTTGCACAACAACCGCATTTGGCTGAAAATCAAGTACACAAAAGTAAGAGAGAACGAAGAAAGGTTTGCTATTAAGAACGCTAAAGCACCTAAGTTTTGGTCAAGGATAATAAGTGAAATCTAGGAGAAGAGAGGTAGTGTTCAACAAAGAGGAATTAGAATAAAGACTGAAAATGTTGCTGAGATTAGTGGAAAAAAATAATAAAACCACTCACCAGAGAAATTCTTGGTGGCACCAATCCCATTACCAACTCTCAAGTGTTGTTGGGAGTGATTTGGTGAATGAAGGACATTATTTTAGATGCAAGCCTCTCCAGGTATTTCTGAAGGCTTGTTTTCCTTTCACCATTTCAAATAAAAAAAAAGGATATTTGAGAATATTCTTGTAAATTTGAAGATATTTTAGAAGGGAGTGGGCGGTGGATATATATAATAATATAATATATATTATATATATATATATATATATATATATATATATATATATATATATATATATATATATATATATATATATATATATATTATATATATATATACAGTGGCGGCTCGTATATATATATATATATATATATATATATATATATATATATATATATATATATATATATATATATATATATATATATATATTATATATATATATATATATATATATATGTGTGTGTGTGTTGTGTGTGTGTGTGTGTGTGTGTGTTGTGTAAATTTCAAAATTTTATATATATATATATATATATATATATATATATATATATATATATATATATATATATATATATATATATATATATATATATTATATATATATATATATATATATATATATAAAATTTAAACGTACCTATTTATTCTTGAAACTTGCTTATATTCTTATTTAAAATAAGATTAGTTCTTCGAATTTTTGATGTCGAAAAGTTTTCAATTATTTTTTCATTGAAATCTGGTATTTTAAACCATTTCGCTCTCTATTGAAAACATCGCTAATACATGGTACTACATTTAATAGTTTTTATTCTATTCAAAGTCGAGAAACATCTCTCTGCTTCAGA
>SEYY01024403.1:122500-125000 GCA_009176605.1 Armadillidium nasatum | reverse complement strand
ATATATATATATATATATATATATATATATATATATATATAGATATATATATATATATATATATATATATATATATATATATATATATATATATATATATATATATATATATATATATATATATATATATATATATATATATATATATATATATATATATATATATATATATATATATATATATATATATATATATCAGTGATTGTACGGGAGCGGGTTCGGGACTGGGATTACGATTTTTTTTCGGGATCAGTGATTGGGAGTGTGATCGGGATTTCGAATTTCTAATTAATGTATTGGTTTCTGCTGTGCACGGTCACCATTTACAAAATTGGGCAACCCAGATCCTCCCACACTCTGGGAAGAGCCTGATAACGGTGAAGCTGCAGGGTTTTATTATTATCATTATTATTATTATTGATTATTATTATTATTATTATTATATTATTATTATTATATTATTATTATTATTATTATTTATTTATTATTATTATTATTATTATTATTATTATTATTATTATTATTATCATTATTATTATTATTATTATTATTATTATTATTATTATTATTCATTATTATTATTATTATTATTATTATTTAATGAAAAAAAAAAACATGTGACGATACTGCATTAAAATTACTAACCCAGCAAGTGTAATTTCCGCTGTGCAATTTAGAATACAAAAGCCGCTTTCCTTAAATTTTAAAGAAGAACTTATATCGTTAACGTTGAAAACATTCTTTTTAATAAGACTCTTTTTAGTTTATTAAAATAACATTCCTTTTTCTTTCCTTTTAATAAGACTCTTTTTAATTTATTAAAATATCATTCCTTTTTCTTTCCTTTTAGTTAGTCTCCTTCAACGCGCAGTCTCCGTCTTCTCTGCCTCTTGACTGCGGTTATAATATGTAGAGCTCAGCAACCAATTAATATTCCTGTCCTGTGTCTTCGTGTTTGTTTTTGAACTCTCTGGGACTGCTTGAGGACAGAGAAAGTGCTATTGCCCACTGCGCGAACATTGTAATTTAACCAGACGAAAATCTCTGCATTCTGTAGCAGCAATCGAGATCGCGTGTCAGTAATCATGCGTTTACCAACTTTGAATTGTTAGTCAGATTGAATGTTACTCAGTGGTGTCACGAGGAAACTTGAGCAACGCGAGCTAGATTCGGAAAAAGATATTTTTTTCTATCTTCCAATAAATTGATGTTTCTTTTTCGCTGATTCTAAAACTTTATGTTTCTGCAGCTTTTTACATTCTTCAAATTCCTTTTTATGCTTAACCTGCAAATGAGCACTCATTCCTTTTGTCTAACCACTAATCAACTTGATGTTTGCTGTTGACGTACCTCTGCATGGCTTTAGTTGATAAATTGCAACGCCCTTCTCCGTGCTATGCGACTTAAAGTACTACCAAAAGACACTTCATCTCGGCATTATAGGAACGTGATTATATATATATTCACCTACAACATAGAAGGGCAGAAAGCTAATTTGAAGAAGGAAAATAATTTACTATATGAAATTTGAATAAAATCGAATAAAGTATATCTTAAATTTACATTATACACTCCTACTGATCAAAATTAACAACAAAAAATAATTAATAATTAATTTCGAAACATCAGAAGTGTAGAACAGAAGCACCAAACATTACAATTATTGAAACTCGTAAAGTGACAGATATTTCGTTCAGTCTGAGCCTTCGCCGAAATGCTGACGTCATTTCCCGTCCACTGTTGCTAGATCTAGAAGATGAAAAGAGAGTTGTCTGTCCACGCTTGTGTTGATGCTTGGCATTTATATTACCCTGACAATAAAATCGGAAACGTTGAGTGATAGTTCAACTTATAATTGAAATTTTATGAATATTCTGTAAACTATTTTAGTCAAATTACAAAATACTTTCGCCATAAAATAATCGGAATATCAGGATCAGAATATCGGGATTTTTCGGGACCCCAACTTCCGTGATTAACATTTTCACATCGGGATCGGGATCGGGATCGGGATTGGGATTTACATATCAAGATCCTGTGGGATCGGGATCGGGATCTTGAATCCCTTACAATCACTGATATATATATATATATATATATATATATATATATATATATATATATATATATATATATATATATATATATATATATATATATATATATATATATATATATATATATATATATAATATATAATATATTATATATATTATATATAAAAATATATATTATATAGTATATATATATATATATATATATATATATATATATATATATATATATATATATATATATATATATATATATATATATATATATATATATATATATATATATATATATATATTAGGTAAACTATTTCGTCTATGTCTTTCTACTTCAACCTTCCCTTCTTGCTGGAAACGTGCGCTCATTCAACCTGTGCCGAAGAAGGGGGACCCTCTCTGCCCTCTAACTATCGTCCTATTTCTTTAACCTCCGTTCTTTCTAAAGTTTT
>SEYY01024403.1:112500-115000 GCA_009176605.1 Armadillidium nasatum | reverse complement strand
ACATTTTAAAGAAATAAATTATTGCCTGAGAAATACATTTCCTAACATTATATGCTTGGGCGTAGGGTGAATGGATTATGAAGATAAGGGGGAATTTGTAAAGGTGTAGGGGTGGTCTTTTAAAGGTGCAGGGGGAGTGCAGGGGTAGAGACTTGTAAAATATATTTGAAAAGTTTCATAAATTTGATCAAAGGATAATTTATATGTAAATTTAGTGTCAAATTTAAAGTAGGTAAAAATATTGGGAAGAGAAACCCTTCCCCCTTCGATTCCCCAGCTTCAACTCCCCCCCTAAACTTTCTCCCTAAACTTACTCTCAAAAAGATGTAGAGGAAGCCCCAAAGTCCCCAAATTCTCCAAATTCTCCAAACTTACTCTCTGTTGTTTTATAATATCTTTTTTTATCTCTTTTTTTTATCTTTAAAATCTTTTTTTATCTTTTTTATCTTTTTTTTTTTTTTTTATCTTTTTTATCTTTTTTATCTTTTTTTATCTTTTTTATCTTTTTTATCTTTTTATCTCTTTTATCTTTTTTTATCTTTTTTATCTTTTTATCTTTTTTATCTTTTTATTATCTTTTTTATCTTTTTATCTTCTTTTATATTTTTTTATCTTTTTATCTCTTTTCAATCTCTTTTTTATCTTGTTTTATCTTTTTTTATCTCTTCAAAAAAGGTATACAAACTACTAAACTGCAGTTAAAATTACCTTGGCTTCAAAAGATAGATAATTAAATTAAACTGAAGTTAAAATTAACTAGACTTTGAAAAGACATAACTAAATTTAAATAAAATGTAATTAAAATGAAATTAAATTTTCTAGTTTAGGTTAAGTCAGATCATGTTCGGTTAGGTTAGATTGGGTTAAATTTTTTTTAAATTTGGCCAGTTCGTTTTATTATTATTATTATTATTATTATTATTATTATTTATTATTATTATTATTATTATTATTATTATTATTATTATTTTTATTATTATTATTATTATGATTATTATTATTATTATAAAATTTAGAATACATATATGAAATTTTAAAAAATTCCTTATATCGATTAGGAAAAATATATATATTAAAAAAAATAAAAAAATAAAAAAATAAAAATAAAAAAAAAAAATAGTTATGATTTTTAAACCTGAAATACATTCCAAAATATCTCGAAAGTGTTATTATATAAATTAATAAACAGAGTAACTTTCAGTTAACTCATTAATAATTAATTAACTAATTGATTAATTTATTTATTTATTATTTATATATTTATTATCCTTGTCATAAACTAAAAAATACTCTGGTAGCACACTGATTCAAGAGACAGTGAGAAAATGGAAAAACTTGGACAACACCTCACCCTCTCTCTCTCCCTTTAATGAGAAAATAAAATTAAAAGAATGGAAAATTATAAGATAATAACCTCTCTCTCTCTCTCTCTCTCTCTCTCTGTTCCTCAATAACTCCTTGACCACTCATCCATCCTTCCTTCGGTCTCCCCCTACCTCTCACACCCTCCACCTTTGATACAAATACCTTTTTTGCCAGTCTCTTCATTCATTCTACAGTATATATATATATATATATATATATATATATATATATATATATATATATATATATATATATATATATATATATATATATATATATATATATATATATATATATATATATATAGATACCTTTTTTTTTTTTTTTACCTTCTCACCCCCTGACCACCCCATGTTGAGGCTGCCACACTTCGCTAATGAAGCTTCATAGTATATATATATATATATATATATATATATATATATATATATATATATATATATATATATATATATATATATATATATATATATATATATATATATATATATATATATATATATATATATATATATATATATATATATATATATATATATATATATATATATATATATATATATATATATATATATATATATATATATATATATATATATAGTATGTATGCTTTTGTGTGTGAAGTCCCTTGGAATTCTTATTTAAATTGCCACTTAGCATTTCCAAGCATTAACTAAACAATTATGTGAACTTCAAAGAACAGTTTCACTCCTCTTGTGAATCTTAATTAAAATTAGGAATTAATTTATGGAAATTATATAATTATCATTCATATTCATAGTCTTTAAAGGTAGACTATTATATATATATATATATATATATATATATATATATATATATATATATATATATATATATATATATATATATATACATATATTATATATATATTATAACCTCTCACAGACTACTTTCTATATAGAAAATTAATGTCTGCTATTGGACCCGAACCAACAACCTTTAAGATGGTAAGTCTAGCGAGCTAACCACTCTGCTACGGCAGTAGAAAAGGGAATCGCATTGGAACTTGCTCATGATCTAAAGTCATGACGTCAAACTCAAAGGAGTCCCCCGACAGCAACATGAGCAAGGGTCAACGGGGTCAAAGGTCGAGTCCATCACTCGTAGACAGTTA
>SEYY01024403.1:82500-90000 GCA_009176605.1 Armadillidium nasatum | reverse complement strand
ATTTGATTTTCGAATTGCTTTCCTTCCTGACTCTTTTGGAATCTTTGAATGACTCTAACCTTTACAATCAAAGATATATTATATATATATATATATATATATATATATATATATATATATATATATATATATATATATATATATATATATATATATATATATATATATATATATATATATATATATATATATATATATATATAATTAAAAAATTTGTTTCTTTTGTTTTAGTGTTCTTGATTTTAATCTTAAAAATTCAAAATAAAATAAAGTGAATTGCTTTTTCATGGCAATTCAATCTCTCCTCCACTCAAAAAAGGAGGAGAGGGGAAAGGGAAAAAATGGGAGGGGGGAAAGAAATATGGAAGGAATTGGAGGGAGGGAGAGGGAGAGGTGAGGGAGAGGGAGGGAGAGTGAGAGGGAGGGAGAGGAGATGAAAGAAGAAAGTTAGAAGAAAGCAAAGGATAACAAACAAAAAATGAAAAGTAAAAATGAAAATAAACGGAAAAAAATGAAGTAAATGAAAATGTAAATGAATAAAAAATGAAATAAATGAAAATGAAAGGAAACGAAAACGAAATAAATAAAAATGAAAGAAAATGAAAATAGTGAAAATAAAACTACATGAAAATTAAAAGAAATGCAAATGAAATTAATGAAAACAGAAATTATTACAAATGAAAATAATGAAAAATAAAAATAAAAGGAAATGAAAATGAAATAAATGAAAATGTAAATAAGTTAAAATTAAAATAAGAAAAAATGAAAATAAATGAAAACGAAAATGAAATAAATAAATAAAAAAGAAATAAATTAAAATGAATATATAAATATGAAAATAAATGGAAATGAATCAAAGAGAATAAAAGATAAATGATAAACAAAAGAAGAGGAGAATAAGAGAAAATAAAATAAAAAAAAGATTAATGAAAAGATTAGAGAGAGATTGAATGAGATATTCAAGAGACTGACTGAGAAAGTGACATAAAAAGACAAATAGAAAAGAGGAAAAGAGAATGATAGAAAAACTGAAAGGGAGAGAAATGCAAAGAGAAAAAATATATAGAGAGATGGGGAGAGAGAGAAAAAAAAGAGAAAGGAGAAAGAGAGTAGAGAGACTGAAGAGAGTGGAGAGAGAGAGTAGAGAAAGAGAAAGAATAGATTAGAAAGAAGAGACAAAGAGAGGAAAGAGAGAATAATCAAAGATAGAAAGGAAAGATGAGAGAGGTGAGAGAAATGGGAGAAATGAGGGAGATAGAGAAAGATAGAGAAAGACAGGATGAGGCAATTAGCGTGTAGGAGAAAACGACAGTTCAAATTAGAAAGAAGGAAAATACTAAAGCAAATTGGAAATATAAGAAAAAAAAAGAAAATTGTGAGTTGAAATGGAAAAGAAACGAAAAAGAAAAAATAGATAGAGAAAAGATTCAAAATCTAATTTAGTGCAAAAATTAATAGATTAAAATGAAGAAAGAATAAGATACAGAAAGAGAACAAGATAGAGAATGGACTCATAATTCATTTAGCAAAATAACGCGTAGAATAACCCAGAGAAAGAGAAGATAAAGATATAGAAAAGGATAGATATAAATTAGATACAGAAAGCAAATTGGATTTAATTCCAATAAAAACGTATAGAATGAGATAAGGAAACAGGAAAAGATAAAGATAGCGAAAGGAAAGATTTAAAAAATATTCAATATTTCTTTTAGTAGAAAACGGATAGATTAAGATAGAGAAAGAGAATAAAATAGATAAGGATAACAACATAGATAGGGGAAAGATTGAAATATTAATTTAGCTTTAAGGCGAATGGAATAAGATAGAGGAAAAGAAAGATAATGATAAATTAGAATTATATAGAGAAAGATATAGGCAAAATTTCATTCAGTAGAAAATACGATAGAGTAAAGGAAAAGGTAGATAGAGAATAGAAAAAGAAAAAAATAGGTTTTGAAAGAAAAAATATAGATGGAGATTCAAGATTTCATTTAGTGGAAAAACGCATAGATTAATAAATAACAAGAGCAAAAGGATAAGGGAAAGAGAAAGGAAAAAAGGTAGACAGAGTTTAGAAAAAGAATAAAGGTTCAGAAAGAAAAAAAAATATAGAGAACAGAAAAAGGTGAGAATGAAAAACGATATAAAAAGAGAAAAAGGTGGAGAGGGTATAGAAAAAGAATAAAGTTCTAGAAAGGAAAAAGATAGATAGAGAATAGAAAAAGGAAAAAGGATGAAAATGAAAAAGATAGAGAAAGAGAAAAAGGTAGACAGAGAATAGAAAAAATAAAGGTTGAGAAAGAAAAAAGATATATAGATAGATAGAGAATAAAAAAAGGATAAGAAGGAAAAAAGATAGAGAAAGAGAAAAAGGTAGACAGAGTATAGAAAAAATATAAGGGTTGAGGAAAATAAGATAGATAGAGAATAGAAAAAAGGAGGAGGATGACAAAAGATAAAGAAAGAGAAAAGAGGTAAAGAGATTTTGTAATAAAGGATTGAGAAAGGAAAAAGATAGATATAGAATAGAAAAAGAAAGAAGGATTAGAATGAAAAAAAGATAGAGAAAGAGAGAAAGGTAGACAGAGTATTGAAAAAGAATAAAGGTTAACAAAGAAAAAAGATATGTAGAGAATAGAAAAAGAAAAAAGAATGAGAATGAAAAAAGATAGAGAAAGACAAAAAGGTATACAGAGTATAGGAAAAGAATAAAGGTCGGGAAAGAAAAAGATAAATAGAGAAAGAAAAAGAAAAAAGAAATAAAAAGGAAAAAAAGATGTAGAAAGAGAAAATCGAAGACAGAATATAGAAAAAAAGAATAAAGGAATGAGAAAGTTAAAAAATAGATAGAGAATAGATAAAGGAAAAAAAATGGATGAGAATGAAAAAAGATAGAGAAGAGATTCAAAATTTCATTTAGTGGAAAAACGCATTTCAGTTAATATCATTTTGTCGTCCCTATATATAAGAAACTCTGGTAAGCTTTATTTTAACGCTACACTTAATTAAAATTTGCATTAGAATGAGATCTATTGAAATTTATATTCTGCAGTTTTAAAAATTAAGTTTGCTAAATTTTAATTTTTTGGAAGTAGTTCGTAACGAAAGATTAATTTAATTAAATTTTTATTTTTTTTTATATAATAGGATGAAAGATGTACGTATATTTATGTATTTTTATGTACGTCTTCGATTGTGTACGTGTTATATTTTATATATAGATAGTTTTGGTAATGCTTAGGCACTGGAAAATTAATTTTATGAATTGGATTAAATTTTTATTACTTGTTGTAAAAGTTGATTTAAATTTAATTTTTTTTATTCATTTAATAAAAAAAAACATATAGATTATAAACTGAAGAGAAGTAGCCCCTAATTTTTTCCCCCCTCTTGTGGGCAAGGTCAGAGGCCTACTAATTCCACCAGAGTTGGGGTAATACCGGTACCTAGTCAATTGACTGCTTCTTGGAGGGGAATTTTTCAAACTGAAAAGAGTAATGAAGAGTGGAGTCATCAGCTTAGGAGTGGATATATGATGAAATAATAGAGAGAAGATCATTTATGAAAAGTAGAAAACTTGTTGGGGATAAAACAGAACTTTGAGGAACACCACTGTTAATTGATTTAAAGGATGAACGGTGGCTGTCTACAACAGCAGCTATAGAACGAGAGGAAAGAAAATGAGAGAGAAGACTAGAAAGAGAAGGATAGATTCCGAAAGAGAGAAGTTTAGAAATCAAAGCTTTGTGGGAGACTCTATCGAAATCTTTTGATATGTCCAGCGCGTCAGCATAAGATTCACCGAAATGCCGAAGAGCAGTGGATCAAGAGTCAGAGAGAAGGGAAAGAAGTTCACCAGTTGAGCGTTCTTTACGAAAGTATACTGGCGATCAGAGATAAGATTAGAAGAATTGAGATGTTTCCAAATCTTCCTGTTAAGATAAATCCAAAAATTTTAAAAAGGAACGGAAGGTTAAAGAAATAGGGCTGTAGTTAGTGGGTGGAGAGGGTTCCCCCTTCTTCGGCAAAGACTCCTGCAAGAAAGGAATAATGAAGTAGAAATACAGAGACATAATAGTTTACTATGGCAGGATGTAAGCTCAGAAGAACAAGTTTTGAGAACCACAGGAGATACCGTCAGAACAGTACGCCTTCTTAATGTTAAGCTCAGAAAAAGCAAAATAACATCTCTAGAAGAAATTACAATTTTCGACATAAATGAGTTGGAGGAGGCTGAAAGAGGAGGAACAGCTCCGGCATCGTCTAAAGTTGAATTTGAGGCAAAAGTTTGAGCGAAGAGTTCAGCTTTAGAAGAAGGTAAAACGGTGGTTGTACCGTTAGAAGATACTAGATGAAGGAAAGAAACAGAAGCAAAGTTAGAGTTGACATTTTTTTGCAAAATATCAGAAAGGGTGTGAAGAAACGGAAGCAGGAAGATTATTGCATTTTTTTACGGTGAAAAGAATTTTTGAAGTAGCTGAAGATAGATTTCGCACGATTCTAGGGTGAAAAATAAGTTGCGTGAGTTTACAGAGTTTGAAGAGGACTGTAATCCCTGAAGGCAGTTTCCATGCAGCAAAGCAGCAAATAACGCGAGAACAAGCAAAGTTGGACCAAGGTTTGTTATCCTTAGTGGAAAGGAAAGGATATGAAATGTACGCCTCCATGCCAGAGAGAATCACCTCGGTAATGCGTTCTGCAAAATCCGAGGAACTCGTCCCTCAAAAGTAATAAACATTTCACGGAAAACCAAAGAAGTACGTCCGCAAATCCGACCAACTTGGAGAACCGAAATTTCACAAATGTTTCCTCGCACTTATTAAACATTATTATTATTATTTCTTGCGGAAGACTTGAATAAATAAAAGAGGATGCAGAGATAAGAAGGTGATCGAAGGAACCCTAAGGTGGAAAGAATTTGGTAGTATTAGGAGAAGGATTAGAAGTTAGAAAAAGGTCTAGAACGTTGGGGTTATCTCCAAGACGATCAGGAATACGAGTAGGAAGCTGCACCAACTGCTCAAGGTCATTTTGGATAGCGAAACTGAAGGTACCTTCACCGGCTGTATCATGTAAGCTAGAAGAGAGCCATTAGCGGTGATGAACATAGAAATCACCTAATATGATGATTTTCGGGAAGGAGATGAAGAGAGAAAGTGCTCTGTTTTGGAGTTTAGATAGTCAAATAATTTGAGTAGTCAGTAGAATTAAGAAATAAGCAAATAGAACAATGGCAATGGCAAGAGAACTAAAGCCACAAGACAGAAAATTCGGAAGACTCCAAATTAGAGACACGAGAACAAACATCATTGCCCATGTATGCACAACAACCGCCTTTGGCTGAAATTTGAAGATAGATACAATATGAGGAAACGGAGTAGGGTTTGCTGTCAGAACGGTCAAGCACGTCAGTTTCGGTCAAGAACAAAAAGTGAGTCTAGAAGAAGAAAAGTGCTGTTCAACAATGTGAAAATTGGATTGAGGAATACTAATGTTGCAGATTTTAATGAAAAAAATAGACCGTACAACAGGGTAAGCCAGATGCAAATTCCTGGGGGCGCCAACCCCATAACGGGATGCCACCAACTTTCAAGTGGTGATGGGAGAAAGGGTGAATGAGGGGCTATTATTGTAAGCCACCCCTCATGGTTTCTCCGAGGCTACGGCTGTGAACACCATAATTATTATTTATTTATTTATTTTTTTTTTTAAATGGATGTGCAACTGTATTAGAGTTTTTTGTGTGTGAGAGGAGAGCCTACTCCGTGTAAAAGAATAATGCATAAAATTGGGCACTTGAGTGAGATGAGAAGTACCCTTAACACCCCATATACCCAATGGGGGGTAACGTCATTGCCTCGGGAGAGCCACTTCCCACTCTCATATAAGTTTTTTTATTTTAATTTAATTATTATAATATATAATAATTTGTGCATATATAATATATATAATATATATATATATATATATATATATATATATATATATATATATATATATATATATATATATATATATATATATATATATATATATATATATATATATATATATATATATATATATATATATATATATATATATATATATATATATATATATATATATATATATATATATATATATATATATATATATATATATATATATATATATATATATATATATATATATATATATATATATATATATATATATATATATATATATATATATATATATATATAAATTAGCTTCCGGGCTTTAGCTGCAGAAAATTAATAATACTCATACGATTGCATCTGAGCATATCATTAAAAATACCAAAACCATCCTCTAACTCGCTAAGCGTATAAAAATACAATAAAAAAAAATTAAAATAAAATACACTTAACAAACTAACTATTAACGACCATTTAAAACACCTGATCTATCACAAAAAAAAAGAGATATACATTGCCCTAATATATTAAAAGAAAGAAATAGGCGTAACGCGTAAGTCTAGACTTGGGCGGAAACCGAGGTTGGCCGTAAATCAAATTGATGGAGACTCAGTGCTCTACGATTCATCCACACGCTCTCGTTGAAAGATTTGATTTCTAAATTTTTAGTTTGAATATACTGTAAAGAATTGCAAGATATATATATAAATATGCTCGTAAAAAAAGATATAAAAATTAAATGAGACGGTGTTACTTCATTATTATTATTATTATTATTATTATTATTATTATTATTATTATTATATATATATATATATATATATATATATATATATATATATATATATATATATATATATATATATATATATATATATATATATATATATATATATATATATATATTTTTTTTTTTTTTTTCGCTGCAGAAAATTAATAATACTCTACGATTGCATCTGAGCATATCATTAAATTATTATTATTATTATTTATTATTATTATTATTATTATTATTATTATTATTATTATTATTATTATTATTTTATTATTATTATTATTATTATTTATTATTATTATTATTATTATTATTATTATTATTATTATTATTATTATTATTATTATTATTATTATTATTATTATTATTATTATTATTATTATTATTATTTTACTATCGTTATTATGGTTCTTATACGACTTACGCGAATCAATCTATATTCTTTAAAATGTAAGGTTACTTACTAGCTCTGTTTCTATTTTCATTTTTAGGTTTTTGTGCTTCGCAATATTTTTAACTTAATAAAGTTTTGTTTTTTTTTTTTTTAGAATGCCGTTCATGCTGGAACTAATGGAGGAGAGAGTGCTAGAAGACAGGAGGGAATGGAGAAAAGTGCTGACCCCGCTGACAGGGTCTTAGACCCATCCTGGGAGCGTATATATATATATATATATATATATATATATATATATATATATATATATATATATATATATATATATATATATATATATATATATATATATATATATATATATATATATATATATATATATATATATAGGCCAGACTTCACTTTAGCAT
>SEYY01024403.1:57500-65000 GCA_009176605.1 Armadillidium nasatum | reverse complement strand
ATATATATACGTAAACGTTTTAAATAAATCTAGATTTCATTTTCTTAAATTTATATTTAAAAAAAAAACAAAAAAAAAACAACGTTTTTCAAACTTATAGAAAAACCATTTCTTGAAACTCGTTGAAAAACATGTTTCAAACATGTTGACAAAAAGTCAAGTTTTACAAGACTGAAGAGAAAGAAACTTTTCAAAAATGCTGAAAAAGATACGAAAATTTACATTAAAAAAAAAATGATAAAAAAAAATAAAAATAAAAAAAAATAAAAAGAAAAAAAAACTATTTTCAATATATTTAAAACAAGAATTTCAGGACGTTCATGAAGATGTTAAAGTAAAATGTTGTACACATTTTATGTGCCTATTTTTCATTCCTTACATGTATATTTTGTAGAAATTTCTCGAAAAGCACATTTGGTAAAATAAAAATGTCAACGTAATAATTATTTTAATTTATTAATTAATTTATAAATTATTAATTAATTAATAATTTAAAAAGTTAAAAATATATTGAAACTTGAGCTACAGTCGGGGCAAGAGTTGGTATAGGATCCAGTGTCGGTATCAGGGATGAAGTTAGAGTAAGAGTCGGTGTCGAGTCCAGAGTCGGTATCGGGTCCAGAGTCGGTATCGGATCCAGAGTTGGTATCGGGTTCAGAGTCGGTATCGGATCCAGAGTTGGTATCGAGTCCAGAGTCGGTATCAGGTTCAGAGTCGGTATCGGGTCCAGAGTTGGTATCGAGTCCAGAGTCGGTATCGGGTTCAGAGTCGGTATCGGATCAGAGTCTGTAGAGTCGGGTCCAGAGTCTGTATCGGGTCCAGAGTTGGTATCGGGTCCAGAGTCGGTATCGGGTTCAGAGTCGGAATCGAGTCCAGAGTCGGTATTGGGTCCATAGTCGACATCAGGGATGAAGTTAGATCAAGAGTCGGTATCGGGTCCAGAGTTAGAGCAAGAGTCGGTATCGAGTCCAGAGTCGGTATCAGGTCGAGAGTTGGTATCGGGTCCAGAGTCGGAGCAAGTGTCGGTTTCGGGGCTGAGTAGTAGTAACAGTCGGTATTGGAGTTGGAGTCGGAGCAAGAATCGGTATCGGGTCTAGAGTTGGAGCAAGAGTCGGTATCGAGTCCAGAGTCGGTATCGGGTCCAAAGTCGGAGCAAGAATCGGTATCGGAACCAGAGTTAAACTTCAAACTTTAATTTTTGACCCTTGAAATAAATAACGGAAAAATATTCTGTACTACTTAATATTTAAAATAATATTCTAATATTTCTAATATTAATTCTTCAATATTTAATCTAATATTTATCCTAAAAAATATTCTCTTTTAATATATTTGGTATATAATTAATTATTTATTTTAATATTCATCCATAATATTAAATATTTTATTTGATATTTCTTCAGGCAAATTTTTTAATATTTTATATTCAATCTAATATATATCTTAATTTATATTCTGATACTTATTCCTTAATATTTAATCTAATATATATTTCAATTCTTATTTTTTAATATTTAATCTAATATTAATATTCTAATATATACTCTAATATTTTTTAATTTATATATTTAATATTTAATTCTAAAATTTATTTCGAGATATTTTCTAATATTATTCTTTAATATTAAATATATAATCAATTACTTATTTTTATGAATTTTCCTAATATTTATTCTTTAATATTCAATATTAAAAATTTTCTAATATTTATTCTGTAATATTTGGCATAGAATTAATTATTTATTCTAATTATATTCTAATATTTATTCTTTAATAATATTTCAATACTTTCATCTAATATTTATTCTTTAATAATATATTATAATTTAATGAATATGATAGACATAAATTCTTTATTAACCCCATTTTATGGGAGGGGTGGGGGTTCACAATTCCTTCATATAAAATTTCATTAATATTTATTTATAATAAAAATAATTTATATTAATCAAATCCTGTTTAAATATATCTTCGAAATTTTTCAATTTTCAAATATCAATCATCTTTTTTGATGGATGTTTCTCAAAATGGGCTAAATATATAAATGCGTAGGGTGAGGTACTGGGAGCTAGAGAATCAGGATCATATATATATATATATATATATATATATATATATATATATATATATATATATATATATATATATATATATATATATATATATATATAGAAAAGACGAAGCACTCACCGGTTTTTTTTTAAGTTTTAAAATTTTTATTTCGGAGGAGTCTGATAAGGACGCATTTGAATCGAAAGTTCTAACTCTCTTTTTTATTTTTTATTTCATTTAGGTAATTTCTTTGAATATATAATTATATATATATAATATATATATATATATATATATATATATATATATATATATATATATATATATATTCAATCATTTTATTGATATATAGGTAACTTTTGTTGAGTGGATAGATGAAGGACATAAGTGTCTGTAAGTTTGAAAGCAACTATGATTTCTCAATAAGAAAATCAGAGATATGATTACAAGAGCGTAGAATACATGCAGAATATATATTTAGAAGTAAAAAAATTTCATCCAGAGTCTTTCTGAAGATCTCTGCATTTTCTGCATCAAAGTACCACTGGCAAATTACCAAGAGTCAGAGAGAAAGGATGGAAGACCACCATAATGGTTATATGAAACATAAAAATGGAAAAAATTGCTTCAAAATCTCTGGATAATATATATATATATATATATATATATATATATATATATATAATATATATATATATATATATATATATATATATATATATATATATATATATATATATATATATATATATATATATATATATATATATATATATATATATATAATATATATATATATATATATATAATATATATATATATATATATATATATATATATATATATATATATATATATATATATATATATATATATATATATATCGTTTGCTTATATACTGAACTTAAATTTTATTGACAATAAAAACTGAATATTAAATTCATATATTTCGGATTCTCAAATTAAAAATTTATTATTGACGGTCACAAGCGTATATTTCATTCAATATTGAATACTATATAGCTGAATTCTCTTGTTCATATTATATATGTACGAATATATATATATATATATATATATATATATATATATATATATATATATATATATATATATATATATATATATATATATATATATATATATATATATATATATATAATATATATATATATATATATATATATATATATATATATGTATATATATATATATATATATATATATATATATATATATATATATATATATATATATATATATATATATATATATATTATATATATATATATATATATATATATATATATATTTTGTATATATATGCGTGTGTGCTTATGCCACCTCCCAACTAAAGTTATTATAACGATGTGAGATAGGATTAGAAGGATTAAGATATTCTCTAATGAACCTGTTATGGATAGATTTATAAACTTTGAAAAGTATGAATGGGGTTTAAAACAATAGCATAAGTGTTAGAACGCATCAGTTGTTTCTTGAAAATTAGAGAAACCCGTTGGCGGTTTTGAACATTGAAATCATTTAGTATATGATGATTTCGGAAAATAGGTGTTTTATTTTGATGTCCAAATAGTGATTTTGGAGATAAAGGTGTTTTATTTTGATGTCGCAATGGTGATTTCGGGAAAAAAAGGTGTTTTATTTTGATGTCCAAATAGAGATTTCGGAAAAAGGTATTTTACTTTGATGTCCAAATAGTGATTTCGGAAAAAAAGGTGTCTTATTTTGATGTTAAAATAGTGATATATATATATATATATATATATATATATATATATATATATATATATATATATATATATATATATATATATATATATATATATATATATATATATATATATATATATATATATATATATATATATATATATATATATATATATATATATATATATATATATATATATATATATATATATATATATATATATATATATATATATATATATATATATATATATAATATATTATAATATATTAAAATTAAAAAAAAAAAAAAAAAAATAAAAATTAAAAAATTATTATTATTATTATTATTATTATTATTATTATTATTATTATTATTATTATTATTATTATTATTATTATTATTATTATTAATTATTATTATTATTATTATTATTATTATTATTATTATTATTATTATTTTTAAAATTATTATTAATAGTATTATTGTTATTATGATTTTATTATTATTAATTATTATTGTTAATATTATTATTATTATTATTATTATTATTATTATTATTATTATATTATTATTATTATTATTATTATTATTATCATTATTATTTTTATAATTATTATTATTTTTATTATTATTGTTATTATCATTTTTATTATTACTTTTAGTAGCAATAGTAGTATAACTATAATTATTATGTTCCAGGAATTGAAATATTATATCTGTAATCTTAGTTCTATAAAATAATATAAAAGATAATAATTTCAAAGGAGCTCCTAGAAATATAAAATAAGAAATCGCTTAATTTAAACCACAGAAAAACACAAACACATATACGCAACAAACACACAAAAAAATACATATACACTTAAACGCATGCGAAAGCACACACACAAGCGAACTCACACACAGAATGAGGAAGGAAGGGAGGGAGTGAGGAAAGGAGGGAGGGAGAGGAAGGGAGGGAGGGAGGGAGGGAGGGAGGGAGAGAGGGTAAGGCCAGTCAAGAAACATATACCGGCAAAATACAATTAATATAATGTTATTTCATTCACAATTACGAAACCTAAACAAAAGATTCTTTATTACAAATAAAATAAAAGATTTAATTACAGTAAAAAAAGATGTTATTTTTTTCAGTAAATTTTATTTTCTTTATTATTATTATTATTATTATTATTATTATTATTATTATTATTATTATTATTATTATTATTATTATTATTATTATTATTATTATTATTATTTCTCCCCATTTTATTTCCTTATTTTAATTAAAATTAAAATATTATTTATATATATATATATATATAATATATATATATATATATATATTATATATATATATATATATATATATATATATATATATATATATATATAATATATATATGTTTATAATTTGATAACTGATCATTTACCATATACTGAAATGCCCATACTATTTTAATTATAAGAAAGTACTTTATTCTTTTAATTCTTTCCTAGTATCTCATTTACATCCTATTTACTCCCAATTATATATCCTTTCCATTTACCATAATCTTCAAAAGTTTTAGAAATAATTACTTGGAGTGAATTCTCGCCATTCATTGCAAAATAGTCGTCCTGATTGTCTGATACATATGGAAATGATGCTCGCTACGCATCTAATGTTCCGAGAAGATATTATCACCTTACGTCAGTTCAGTGAGTGCCATGTTTGGCTCTAATAGGCCAATAAAGAGTAAAATGTGGTCCTTCAGATTCAAAGAAATGCTATCTCCTTCTCTCTTGTTTCTCTCTCTCTCTCAATAACGTCTTTGAAAGCGATGAGACAAATCGACCGACAGAGAGACAAGAGATCTCTGTGAAAGATTGAGGGAAATAGATGTCAAATGTTTTGGAGATTCTTGTTTTTTAGCTTTAGTTATAGGCTTACGTTTTAAAGGCTACGTTTTGGTTTGATTTTGTTATTGTTGTTTATAAGCTTTTAAAAAGTTATATTTTCTTTAGTGTTTGTTATTGTTATTTTATTTTAGTTTTTTCTTTTCTTTTCCTTTTTTTATGTATAGTAAAGCTATATTTTAGTTTGATTTTGTTATTGTTATTTGCAAACTTTTATTTTATTTATTTTTTTTTGTAGGATTTTAAAAGCTACATTTTAGTTTGATTTTGATATTGTTATTTACAAGCTTTTAAAAAGTTACATTTTCTTTAGTGTTTGATATTGCTATTTTATTTTATTTTTTATTTATTTTTTTTTTTTTGTAGTATTTTAAAACTACAATTTAGTTTATTTTTATTGTTATTAATGTGTTTAAAAACTATTTTCTTTTGTATTTGCCTTTGTTTTTTTATTTAATTTTTGTTATTCTTATTTTATTAGTATCTTAAAAGCTACATTTTAGTTTATTTTTTCTATTGTTTTATATAAATATTCTAAAAGATACACATTTGTTTTTTTTTATTTTATGTCTTAAAAACTACATTTTAGTTTATTTTTTCAATTGTTATATATAAATATTTTAAAAGTTACATTTTTTTTTTTGTTATTTTAAAAGCTACATTTTAGTTTATTTTTTCTACTGTTATATATAAATATTTTAATAGTTACATTTTTTTTTTATTTTATGTTTTAAAAGCTACAATTTACACTGCTTTTAGTATAGCTATTTATAAGTGTTTAAAAGGATACATTTTCTTTTGTTTGGCAATTATTATCATTATTGTTTTAAAGCCATAATTTATTTTGTTTTTGTTTCAATGTTTTAAATGTTTTAATAGCTACATTTTAGTTTGTTTTTGTTTTTATTATTTCACACGAGTTTTAAAATTATTTTTTGTTGGTTTATTATTGTTATTTTATAAGTGTATTAAAGTTATATTTTATTTGTTTTTGTTTTTTAAGAAATATTAAATTTTTAAAAAACAATTTAATGTTTTTTTTGTTAGTTTTTTAATTTTTTATTTTTATTTTTAGTTTTAGTTTGTTTGTTTGTTTTTGTTTTTTTTGGGTTTTTTTTTTTTAAAGTTACATTTTTCCTTGTTTTTGTTATTTTTATTTAAAAAAGAAATGTTTAAATTTAAATTTAATATTTTTATATGTTTATTTTTATTTGTAAATATTACTTTGTTTTATTTTCAAAATTTTACACATTTAGTTTTGTTTCTAAATATTTAAAAAGAAATTAACTTTTTTTATAGAAAATGTTTTAAATTCTACATTATTATTATTATTATTATTATTATTATTATTATTATTATTATTATTATTATTATTATTATTATTATTATTATTATTATTATTATTATTATTATTATTATTATTATTAATGTTGATAGTTTTATATATTTATTTATTACATTTTGTATTTTTGTAATTTTATTTAAAAATTGTTTTTAAATACATTTTTATACTGTTAATTTTATTTTTCAAAATTTATTTATATATTTATATTTAATTTTATTATTAACTATTACATTTATATTTTTCATTTTAAATTAATTTCAATTTTTATTTTTTTTTTTTTTTTTTTTTTTTTTTTTTTTTTTTTTTTTTTTTTTTTTTTTTTTTTTTTTTTTTTTTTTTTTTTTTTTTTTTTTTTTTTTTTTTTTTTTTTTTTTTTTTTTTTTTTTTTTTTTTTTTTTTTTTTTTTTTTTTTTTTTTTTTTTTTATATTTTATATATATTATATTATATATATTATATATATATATATATATATATATATATATATATATATATATATATATATATAT
>SEYY01024403.1:40000-42500 GCA_009176605.1 Armadillidium nasatum | reverse complement strand
TCTCCAGCCTCTTTCTATTTATTTTTCTATTTCATTCTCAGAATCTTTAACCTTTTTTTACTTATCTTTCCATTTCATTCTCAAAATCTGCAGCCTTTTTCTACTTATTTTTCTATTTCTTTCTCAGAAACTTCAGTCGCTTTCTATTTATTTTTCTATTTCTTACTATTAAACTTTAGCCTTTTCAATTTTTTTTTCTTTTTCATTCTCAGAAACTTCAATCTTTTTTAATTTCATTCTCAGAATCTTCAGCCCTTTTTTGTTTATTCTTCTCTTTCATCAGAAACTTCTCCCTTTTTCTATTTATTTTTCTATTTCATTCTCAGAAACTTCTCCCTTTTTCTATTTATTTTTCTATTTCATTCTCAGAAACTTCATCTTTTTCCTTTTTTTTTTTTATAAAAATTCGACCTCATGCTTCACCTTCGAATATACATCTCAAAAATATGCATAAATGCAATCTCATATTCACCTTCTTCAACGTTTTCTAAATTCCTCAGACATCTTAGATGACTCCTTCTTCCTTCATTTTGAAATTAATCTTTTCTTGGTTTACCTTTCCTACATCAGGAGACCTTCCCTACATCAGGAGATCAGCTTTTCTGCAATATTTCTCCCGCAAGACATTTCATCTTCCTCTAAAATATTGATAATATTTTGATATTTTTATTTTTAATAATAAAATTTTAAACTTTATGTTAGTATTATTTAAAAAAATTTTATGCTAATAGTAATTTAATAATTACAATAATAATAATAATAATAATAATAATAATAATAATAATAATAATAATAATAATAATAATAATAATAGTATATAATAATAATAATAATAATAATAATAACAGTAATTATACTTATAACTATAATGATCATAAAAATATAATACTTATGATAAAAATAATGATAATAATAATAATATTATTAATTAATAATAATAATAATAATAATAATAATAGTAAAATTTAATAATAATAAATAATAAAAATAAGAGTGTATTAAATATTAATAACAATAATATATAAAACAAATTATTATAATATTAATAATAGTAATAAAATAATTATAATAAAGAAAAAGTAATAATATTAATATTAATAACAATAATAATAATAATTAAAATAATTTTAAAAAATTTAATAATAATAATTATAATAACAAAAGAAATAAAATAATAATAATAATAATAATAATAATAATAATAATAAATAATAATAATAATAATAATAAAATAATAATAATAAAATAATAAAATAATAATAATAATAATAAATAATAATAATAATAATAATAATAATAATAATAATAATATAATAATAATAATAATAATAATAATAATAATAATAATAATAATAATAATAATAATAATAATAATAATAATAATAATAATAATAAAATAGTAAAATTGATGATAACAATAATAATAAATCTTTTAAGTTCAACAACAATAATTAAAATGATAATAACAATAGTAATGATAATAATAGTAATAATAATAATAATAATAATAATAATAATAATAATAATAATAATAATAATAATAATAATAATAATAATAATAATAATAATAATAATAATAATAATAATAATAATAATAATAATAATAATAATAATAATAATAATAATAATTATAAAATAATAATAAAATAGGCATTAAACCTAGCCATTTATTATCCTCATTATGTCAATTGCCGACGACAATAATAATGGTTAAAAAAAATTCACATAAATATTTGGCAAGTTAGTTGCCACTAACCATGCCCAGTTTTCACAAGCCATTTACCAATGCCCATAAAAACTGTCATTTTAAGACGTACCTACGATAAATTGTGCCCAAGAGAGAAAAAAATATACATTTAAAAATATATAAGAATATAAAAATATATATATACTGTATATAATTTTTTTTTTTTTTAAATTAGTGTTTAACTTCTCTAATAGGAGTTTATTTAAAACATTATAGTTGTTAATATACATGCAAGAATTTGGAAAAAAAACTAAATAAATAAAAAATTTAAAATCAAAATTTTAAATATAAAAATCAAAAGCAAAAAGGAAAAAAAAAAAATTCAAAATAAAAATAAAAAAACAAAATTAAAAAAAACAACAAAATTTGAAGTTAAAAAAAAAATTCTTTTTATAAGTGAATTTCTTTTTAAATACATTTTCCTTTAATATATTTTTTTATTTATTTTTTATTTTTATTTTTATTCTTTTAAGATGTCGTTAGCATTAAAATTTATGTGTTGTAATATAAGTGTTTAATTTAGAAGAAATGTGTGATTAAGAAAACATTATTAGACAATTACACAATCACTCACACACACACACACACATATATATATATATATATATATATATATATATATATATATATATATATATATATATATATATATATATATATATATATATATATATATATATATATATATATATATATATATATATATATATATATATATATATATATATATATATTATATATATATATATATAT
>SEYY01024403.1:32500-35000 GCA_009176605.1 Armadillidium nasatum | reverse complement strand
TTATTTAATGAAACACAGCCCATTTTTGCTCGAATTATCAGAAACCAAAAACTAGAATAGATTTTTAAATTTCAAGAGAATATATATATATATATATATATATATATATATATATATATATATATATATATATATTATTATATATATATATATATATATATATATATTATATATATATATATATATAATAATATGTGTGTGTTTGTGTGTGTGTGTGTGTGTGTTGTTTGTCTTTTAAAATGATTATCAAACGAGCGTTGAAATCTATTCACGAAAAGGGACCGTAGATAAGAGCTGAAAAATTATAGTTACACCCAATAGACAAACGTACTTTCATATATACAGTTTCAGATCTGAAAATGAGACCTGTCATATATATATATATATATATATATATATATATATATATATATATATATATATATATATATATATATATATATATATATATATATATATATATATATATATATATATATATTATATATATATATATATAAATATATATATATATATATATATAATATATATATATATATATATATATATATATATATATATATATATAATATATATATATATATATATATATATATATATATCCTGGTCAAAGTTAAATTAAAGGTCGACATCCTCCATATATATATATATATATATATTATATATAATATATATATATATATTTATATATATATATATATATATATATATATATATATATATATATATATATATATATATATATATATATATATATATATATATATATATATATATATATATATTATATATATATATATATATATATATATATATATATATATATATATATATATATATATATATATATCTTGGCAAAGTTAAATTAAAGGTCGACATCCTCCAATATACGATGCTTAAAAGTGTGCAATATCTGAGTTTAACCAACCCAGGGTTAATTACCGTTGGGTTGTACTGTACTCCTTTAAATTGAGAGGAGTTTTGAAAGGTGTATCCGTCGGCATAAAAGTTGATAGGTAATGAAGTGATAGAGAGAGAAGGTCACTAATGAAAAGTAGGAAAAGTGTTGGTTACAGGGAAGATCCTTGAGAAACACCACTTTTAATAGATCTAAAGGATGAATGTGTCCTTCAACAATAGAAACTATTGAATGACCGGAAAGGAAATGAGAGAGAAGGATAAATACCAAAAGAAGGAATTTTGAAGCCTTGTGTCAGATTCCATTGAAAGCTTTCGATTTGTCAAACGTCACAGCAAAAGATACACCGAAATGCCGAAGAGCAGAGAACAAAGAGTCAGAGAGGAGAGAAAGGAGATCAGCAATAGAGCGTTTTTAAACGAAAGCCTAACTGGCGATCAGAGATAAGATTAGAAGAGTTAAGGTGCTTCTAAATCTTCCTGTTAAGGAGAGATTCGAAAACTTGAGAAGGAATAGAGCTTAGAGAAATGGGACAGTAGTTAATTAAAGGCTTGAGATAGGTAGTCATTTTTCGGCTCGGGCTGAATGAGAACATGTTTCCAACAAGAAGCGAAGGTAGAAGCTGAAAGGTAAAAATGAAATAGTTTATCACGTGATGTAATATACACACATATATATATATATATATATATATATATATATATATATATATATATAATATATATATATATATATATATATATATATATTATATATTATATATATATATATATATATATATATATTATAATAAAAGTGTCTTCAAAGTTTACGCTATAACATTTAAAATAATTTAAAACAAGTTATACCAATACGTAATCTCTCTCTCTCTCTCTCTCTCTCTCTCTCTCTCTCTCTCTCTCTCTCTTCTCTCTTCTCTCTCTCTCTCTCTCTCGTCTCTCTTCTTACTTATATCTCTATTTCTATTTATCTATCTATCTATCTATCTCTACCTCTCACTCATTCTCTCTATCTAGTTTTCTATCTATCTATTTATCTATCTATCTATCTATCTATCTATCTCTCTCTCTCTCTCTCTCACACACACACACACACACACACACACACACACACACACACACACACACACACACAATAATCTGCACAAATTACTTTACATAAAATAGGTATAAATAATTTTCTTTTTTCTTTTCCTTTTTTTTTATTGAAAATAATTACCCAATAATATATATACTGATAATTGCTCAATAATTCTATCACCTGAACATTAAATGATGCCTGTTCACTCCGGGGTCACCAATCGATTTATCCTTAAAAGTCAACCTACTCTAGACACTATATTAATAAAATATTATATTTTATATGTAATATAGTCTAAAATATTAATGAAATATAATATTAGTGCGTTTAATTCTTTGGTGTTAGTAAATTATTTCATTTTATTTTATAATTGGTAATCTATTAACCGAAAACCTCATTAGATTGTGTAGTAAATTTAAATGGTATTTAATGTATATATATATATATATATATATAATATATATATATATATATATATATATATATATATATATATATATA
>SEYY01024403.1:12500-15000 GCA_009176605.1 Armadillidium nasatum | reverse complement strand
TAAATAATAATATAGAAAGATAAAATAAACGAATTAAAAATTAATAATATTAAAAAAAAAATTAAAATTGTGTTTATATATATTATATATATTTATATATATATATATATATATATATATATATATATATATATATATATATATATATATATATATATATATATATATATATATATATATATATATACTTTTCATTTTTCTATTTTTATTTCATTTTATTTTTATTTTTATTTTTTTTTCACTCTTTAATTAGTATGTTCTTTCTAATTAATTTAATTACTAATTAAAAAGAAAAGAGGAAACCATTGACCAACAAAAAAAGAAATCCTAATTAATTTTTATTCGAGAAATTTGAGCATCTTCATTAAAAAAATTAATAATGATAATAATAATAATAATAATAATAATAATAATAATAATAATAATAATAATAATAATAATAATAATAATAATAATAATAATAATAATAATAATAATAATAATAATAATAATAATAATAATAATAATAATGAAAATAATGTTAATAATAATAATAAATAATAATAATAATAACTAATGATAATAATAATAAAAAATAATAATAATAAATAATAAGAATAATAATAATATGTAACATCTGCTTTCATTTTTCATAATCTGTAATTTGATAAGAGTTCTTAATGAATGTTTTTAACATTCTTGTATGTTTTTAATTACGTTCACAGCATAAATTCCAACATGTTTTATATGTCCACATGTAAGTATTATTGTATTTTACATAGCTGAGCTCTCCCATTCATATTTTCTGTACGAGTACATAAATATTACATTTCTATATTATTTTGGAATATATATATATATATATATATATATATATATATAATATATATATATATATATATATATATATATATATATATATATATATATATATATATATATATATATATATATATATATTATATTATTCTATATATATGTAATTATACATATAATTTCAAAATATGGGCGTTGATCATTTATGACTTATATATTTTAATAAAATTATTGTTTTTAAACTTTGACTGAAAGCGTTAAATAAACTATTAATAACACCTCATATATATATATATATATATATATATATATATATATATATATATATATATATATATATATATATATATATATATATATATATATATATATATATATATATATATATATATATATATATATATATACATGGCCTCTATTAAATCAAAATAATAAATTTTTAAATGATAATTGTTGCAGAAGAAATTGTTAAGGTTTATTCTTGAGAATATTTTTACAATTCTAAGTTATTATAATAAATAATAATAATAATAATAATAATAATAATAATAATAATAATAATAATAATAATAATAATAATAATAATAATAATAATAATAATAATAATAATAATAATAATAATAATAATAATAATAATAATAATAAATAATAATAATTATTAATAATAATAATAATAATAATAATAATAATAATAATAATAATAATAATAATAATAATAATAATAATATAAAATAATAAATTATAATAATATAATAATAATAATAATAATAATAATAATAATAATAATAATAATAATAATAATAATAATAATAATAATAATAATAATAATAATAATAATTTGCAATAAATTTGAAAAAAAGCAAGTGTCCATTCATTTAAATTTCTTTGGTAATTCATGGTTCAAATGAAGTATTCATGACAAATAAAAGCATCCATTTAAAATAGATTTTACAGAGTCTTTTCTAAAGCATCTTTAAACAATAAACATTTAATCCATTTAAAATTTAAATTTAAATTTAAATTTAAAATTATATCTGACAAACTGCGGGTTATGTAAAACAGATTTTCCCAGCTTGTGGACCCCTTGAATCCTAACTTTACGTATGTGAAAAGACAAATCAGTTAGTGAAGAATGTTTATTTTCTGTATAATTAAAGAGATTTTAACACATAACACATAAATTACAGGAAGGAACAAATCAATCAATGGAAAATATTTTTGTGTCTTCGTAAAAAACATTTTACACATAACACATAAATTGTGTCTTCGTAATGAGATTTTAACAAAACACATAAATTACAGGAAGAAACAAATCAATCAATGAAAAATATTTATTTGTGTCTTCGTAAAAAGAATTGAACACATAACACATAAATTATAGAAACAAACAAATCAATCAATGATAAATATTTTTTGTTTCTTCGTAAAGAGATTTTAACACATAACATAAATTACAGGAACGAACAAATCAATCAATGAAAAATATTTTAAAGAAAAGAGATTATAGCACAAAACATAAATTACAATGAAAAATCAATGAAAAATATTTTTTGTGTCTTCGTAAAGAGATTATAACACATAACACATAAATTACAGGAAGGAACAATTCAATCAATCAACCAATGAAGAATATTTTTTTTTGTCAAATTAAAGAGATTATAACACATAACATATAAATTACAGTTTTTTAATATCGTATAATCTG
>SEYY01024402.1:0-20000 GCA_009176605.1 Armadillidium nasatum | reverse complement strand
TGCCGATACCACTACCGATGCCGATACTTTACTCCTATACAAATTTTTTGCCGATACCGATACTGAAAAGGATAGATACCGATACCAATACCGATACTGGTATCGGAAAATATGCCGATACTTGCCGATACCGATACTTCACTCCATCCCTAATATATATATATTTATTTAAAATGAGAGGGAGAGACCCACACCACCAATACACCCACTATATCTCGTCACTGATTTGTTAAAGAGCCTAACACACCTCTATCTCCACATCATGTAAAAATAGTTACAAATGCGTAAAGGTCTCCGGATACATATAAATGTTAAAAACTTTTCTTTTCAAATTTCCCAAATTTCCGCGGTGGTTGCCAGAAAACTGTCAACCTAGATAAGTCGCATGACAATCTTGTAAATGATATATTAATATTCCGAAAACATCACTATTACTCCATATTATTAAGAATGAATTATAAACAAAAAAATATTGTTGTTTTAAACCTGTTATAAAATATTTTATGACGAAGTTGATGGTAAACGTCACATAAAAAAAATGACGTAACAAAATAATAAATAAAATAAAAAATAAAAAGAAAACAATTGAAATTGTGAAGCAACACGCATCGAATGTTGTTTTTTTGATTTTGACATTTTTATGATCATATTATTATTATTTTTATAAAAGTGCCAAAAAGAAGTTAAAAATAGATATGGTATTATACTTTTGTTGTTTTAGAAGATTTTCAAAGTGGATATGCGATTTATTATATATATATATATATATATATATATAATATATATATATATATATATATATATATATATATATATATATATATATATATATATATATATATATATATATATATATATATATATATATATATATATATATATATATATATATATATATATATATATATATATAGAAAAAATCAAGATTAAGAAATAGCTTAGGTTGAGATAGCATAGATTCTGATATCATAAATAGTATCTCAGTAAATTTTGGGAAAGTGAAATTTACCCATTAATACAATCCCTTTTTCTTTATTGCTGCATGTTGACTTAATTCCACATATTCCTCTACATTCAAATTCTTGATTATGAAATGTTCCTCTATGTGGACCGACCGGGGCTGGGGCCGGGGCTGCCTAAAATTTGTAAAGAGGTCAAAAGCACTGAAATTTTAGGTTAAGAAAATTATATATTAATTTAATTGATGATTATTTATAAGGAAGGAGTAGAATAGCCAACATTCACTTAAATTAATGATTAAATGCATTTTCTCCGAAAAAAAAATATCAGAAAATTACAGATTTTGTATAATAAAAGCTTAAATTTTTTTTTTAAATTTTCCTGATTCATAATAGTGATTCAGCAGGTTTACCTAGATAAGAACCTAAGGTAAAGTTTGAAAAAATGTAAGATATAAAATTATTAATATATCCTATATTTATACATATCATTGTTATTTTATTGTTACGTATCAAACTTGTATCATTTAGCTACATTATTTCAAGATTATTTTGTTTATATTTTCAGTCAAAATGGCTAAAAGATCAGCTTCAGCAGTATGGAAGTATTTTACAATGTTTAAGGATAGGCTTGAAATAGCTAAATGTAACAACTTCAGTAGGAAATTAGAAGAGGACTTCCGGGTGCCCCAAGTAAAAAATTTTCAACTAGATCTTTATGGGGGCATCTAAAATCAAAACACAAAGATGAACATTCACTAGCAGAAAAGGAGCGGTAAAAAAAAGAGAAAAGAAAAGAATATTTTGAAAAAACAAGAAAATTCTTAATTTTCTTATATTTTGAATGAAAAAAAATTATTATTTGACTGATTGAGCAGAAATTTTCAGGGTATATGCATTTTTTCCGAAGTTCTAAGTTAATTTCGAACTTATTTTCTGAGTCTATAACAGTTTGAAAGTTATTTGGACTCAATTAAGTTGAAAAAAATGAATAGCGAGGTTAATAACCACTGGTTCACATGAGCTGAAAATTTAATAGAATAATTTTAGCTCCAATTTCTTGCATTAGTGGAAATATATTTTTGATATCAAGTCTAGAAATAAAGTTATATATAAGCACTTGAAATTTTTTTGCAAAAATCGTACCCTTCCTGAGAAAAATAATTTAAAAAAAAACGCTACCTACTAATTTTTTTTACATTTTAGATATTGTTTAAAGGGATGGACAGGGCTACAGCTTTTATTTAGTGCATTATTAAAGCTATTTGTTTGAAGCGACATATAGCCTCTCAAATTATGGGAATTTTTGAAATTTGGTCAAAAATTGACTTTTTTTGAGAGGCTATATCTCGAAATAAACGAATCAATCGCAGAATAAAGTATAAAGAGGAATTTGTAGCCCAAACTCTCCACTATGCACTCACCAAAAAAAAAATTTAAAAAAGAAATTTGTAAAAAAAAAAAAAAAAATTTTTTTTTTAAATTTTTTTTTTTGGAAAGGTTTTTAAAAAAAATATATAATAATTTTTCGATAGTTAGTCAGTTTTGGGCTAATAATATTTTTTCTATAACTCTGGGAGCAAAGGTTTATTCAAATATTTTATTGTCCATAAAATTTTTAATATACTTTCCAAATTTCAGATCATTACGAAAAGCGGCTTGGCCCCCACCATTGCTTTGAAGAAAGGGTTAAAATTCAAAAAAAAAAAAAAAAAAAAACACTTTTTAACCGTTATAGACTCAGAAAAACGCTAGAAATAGACTTTTTGTATAAGGGAAAAAGCTATATACACTGAAAATTTCAGGAGAATTGGTTGAATTTTTTTTAGCAATTTTGAAATTGCACTGTCCTCTTAATAAGTATAATTTGCCATTTTAACCCCAGCAAGCAAACCCCGGTTTTCCTTTTTTTTTTTAGCTAGGGCCGGGGCAGTTGTAAGGGGAAGTAGAAAGTGCCCGAAGCAATACTATTCCCTATGGAAAATATTTCAATGTGACTCTCAAATTGATGAGATACATTCATATCACATTCAATTCTGTTAGCCAAAATCTCCAATATTCCATTCACCCCCTAAATATGATTAGGTAGAACTTCTTTTCAGGATGATGATTATTCTTCACAGGATACAACAATAGGGACCTCGTCCAATCCCACAATTTCGGAGCCTTTTTCCTCGTCGCCAAATAACTCAAACGAACCTGTACTAACTAGGAGAAAAAAGTAAAGAAATGAGGATAGAGAAAGATTGTTGTATTCTGATATAAAAGTTTTAATACACAAATAAATTTGAATATGCATTTAAACAATTCAAATTTAATGAAATATCAATATAAATGATAGTATTATTAATGAACAAAAAGGAGATATATGTTTTGGTCAGTTTGTTATCAATCTAAATTAGGAAAATAGGTATATGACCCATACGAATATGGAATAAAGCACCGCGAAGCCAAGCAGCGCAAAGAAGAGGAGAAGCCCTATATCCTCCCAGTGGAGGCATTAATCTTAAAAAGAAACAGGAAGATGTTATTACAAAATTTGGCATATCTAGTTCAAGATGACTGAGGACTGTTTTCCTTCTCTAGATAGCTGTTCATACTAGAATTTTCCCTCTAGTCTGCTTCGAGGATGACTGATAAAATTCCAAGGTTTGTGTTTCTTTTTCGGTTGAGTTACACGTTCGGTGTTGTCTTCTATTCCCCAGTTTAGTCGGAACCCTTCTGCTGTAAACTAGTTTGAGACTGGGACTAGTATAGATGGTAGGATCCTCCAACTTGGATTAAGTCTAGGATTAGGAAGCCTGTTTACAAGCAATTATGGAAACCAGCAGCAAGTGTTACTGGTAGATTTCCCTCTACTGGTGGATTTCCTACAAGTATTCAGTTTTGGTCTTATATGAGAATATTTGTGTACAAAAGTTACATAACAAAGTAAATACTTTTTCACAAAAAAAGATTATAAAGAAAAATCAAATTACTTATTTTATCGTTAAATAAATCTTTTTCAGCAATCTACCCTCTACAAGGAGAAAAAGAAATTGTTAATACAGTGCATTTTATCTTTAACTGGACAAAAAAAAAAAAAAAATTATTCTTATTGCATTTCAGTATTACTACTGATCAAAACAAAAATAGGCCTTTGAAAACACTAGCTCTTATCTCCCGTTTTTACTGGGGTCAGTAAAAATGTTCGGGGTTTGCCAGGGCCGGAGCCCCGGTCGGTCCATATTCCTCTATAAATGTACCTTTTCCATTTCATTTGCAAAAAAGTAAAATGTCTTCCTAAAAGAATCATTCACACTCGTGATTGACTTCATAACTGAACCTTTCCACACTCTAAATCTAATTTTAATGTGAAGTCAAGATATATTCAAAAAGAATTAACATTGTAGCGAAAAGTGAAAAAAATGCTTTTTTTTTTTTCATATTTGAACCAGTGCCACAGACTAAAATATGCATTATTGTCCATTTTATGTACCCAGAAATGGTTTAAATCTTAAAGATTAATATGTCAAAATTTAAATGATTTTTAATGTAAATATAAAATAAAATTATATCAGCATTTAGGAAAGGATTTTTCTTTTGTAAAAAAAAAAATGTCACAACAAATAAATATTAATATGAGAATATTTTTCATAATGTCACTAAAATTACTACTTTACAGATTGTTAATTATTTAAAGATATTTCTATTAAAATAAAATTAAAAATGAATATCAAGTCTGAAATTGAAATAAAAGTGGAAGAATTAGTCTCGGAAAATGATTTTTCTCAGGATTATCAGGTAACATTCAATATATATATATATATATATATATATATATATATATATATATATATATATATATATATATATATATATATATATATATATATATATATATATATATATATATATATATATAAGTATATATGACCTTTGTATTATATTTTATATATATTGAATTTACACTATGTTTAGGCTTGTATCCACAGTAACTTTTTAAATAATCTCAAATAAGTAGGCTAAAATTAAATAAATAACTAATAGGAAAATATTTATAAAAAATGAAAAGAAAAAATAATTTAAGCTGCAAAAAGGGGAACTGTCTGAGTTTCTTCTTAAATAAATCTCGAAAATTCGGAAGAAGCGTGTCCGTTTCTATGTAATGAAAGAGAAAATGCAACTAGGGTTTATTATATACAAAATTATATATTATTAATATTTACAGAACCTAATTCACTATTAACTGAAACTACCGAAATTGCCTTAACAAAGGGCCTAACCTACAAAAGAATTTGCCGTAGAATGAGACCTATTACACAATTATTGGCACGAATATAGCCTAAGGCTAGGCTTTATATCCAGGAAAAATATCGATTATAAATAAAATACGACAAAAAAAATATCGATTATAAAAATATCGAAACTCAGAAACAATCTCCACCTAAGCCATAATAATAATACAAATAAAAAATTTGTATTGATATATCAAATTTCCATATATCGAAGGTCAGACAACTTCTTAACCTTACCTATATATATATATATATATATATATATATATAATATATATATATATATATATATATATATATAATATATATATATATATATATATATATATATATATATATATTAGGGATGGAGTGAAGTATCGGTATCGGTAGTAGTATCGGCATATTTTCCGATACCGGTATCGTATCGACCTTTTTCAGTATGGTATCGGTATCATCGGCAAAGGTAAAAAATCGTATCGATAAATAGATCGGTATCGGTAATTTTTAGGTATCGGTATCGGTATCGGTAAAAATTTTGGTATCGCTCCATCCTATATATATATATTATATATATATATATATATATATATATATATATATATATATATATAATATATATACACTTGGATCCTTAGTATATTTTCTATTCTATTTAGAAAATTTTGTATTATAAATTATTCATATAAATATATAGTATATTATAATTTGATATTTTCAGTATACAAATTGGCTGTGAAACCATTCTTTGGGGATGTCATATTTTCTCAGTTGAGTTCTTCTCTCTGCATCTTTTTAATAAATTTTCTTAATTTAAAAGCTCGCATGTGTTGATTCATTCCAGTTGAAAGTGTGCAAGTAAAATGAAGTAAAGAAAGTACATAAGACTGGTAATAGTGATTATAGACCGACAGGGGTCCCGGCTAGAAATCAGTGAAAACCAGGGTTTGCCTGCCTGGGTTAAAATGGCAAATTTTACTTATTAATGGTGGATTAAATCAAAGAAAATATAAGAATATTAAGATATTTCTTATTTTTTCAATATTTTATTTTTTCTTTTCTGTTTCTTTTGCCCCTCCTCTTCTGCTAGTAAATGTTCTTATTGTATTTTGATTTTAGAAGCCTCGTAAAGATTTGGTTGAAATTTTTTTCACTTTAGGCACCCGGAGGTCCTCTTCTAATTTCCTGGCATCAGATGTTACATTTAGCTATTTCGAGCCTATCCTATAATGTTGAAGCTGAACTTTTATCTCATAGTGACAGAAAATATAAACAAAATAATAATTTTGAAATAATATACTTAAATGATACAAGTTTGATACATAGCAATGATATGTATAAATACAGGTTATATTGATAATTTTATATCTTACATTTTTTTAAACTTTAATTTAGGGTCTTACCTAAGAAAACCTGTTGAAGACTATTGTGAATCAGGAAATAAAAGTTTACTTTTTTTGGAGAAAATGCATATAATCATTAATTTAAGTGAATGTTAACTATTTTATTCCTTCCTTATAATTAAATTAAATTAAAATTATATCTTATTTTCTTACCTAAAATTTCAGTGCTTTTGACCTCTTTACAAATTTTAAGCAACCCGGCCCTGGCCAAATTTGGGAGATCTTGGTCCCGGCAAAATTCCAGCTCCGGTTCGTCCCAAATAGTGATAGTATAAAAGTGATGTAACAATGCCTATAAATGAGATTATAAACAAAAATTAAGGATGAATCAACTGAAGGTATAGACTCTAGCTTATCAAGAAATTGTATGTATATTTCATGTAATGATGTATGGGACCTCAGGTGGGATGAAATTCTGAGTGTATTTCCGAGATGAATAACTCCTCGAAAGTTTATTTTGAGAGAGAAACTGTGAACCTTTCTAGAAATAGAAATCCCACATATATTGAGGATGTAGGAAGGTTTCCTTTGTGTTTGTAATAATGTGTGAGAATGTTTGAGTTTTTTTGAGGTATTGAAAACAACCATTTTTTCTCTGACATCTCTGTGATCAGTTCTTCCAAGGTCTTTCCCCAAACATTAGTTATTATTGGTTGTATAGAGTGATTTTCTGAGTAAATGATTAATTTTAGTTGAAATGAACATAATTATGCATAGCTTCTACAACTCCATTAATGAAAGTAGAAAGAATTTTTTGAGGAACACCAATGCGCTAATATAATAAAGAATGATCATTGGTTTAATCTCACAAAGTAAAATACAGCTTAATTGATCTTATGCAACCAAATAAAATCCCAGTTAATTAAATGTCATATTTTAAATTTTGTTAGTAAATCCTAATGAGATAAAATAAAAGATCTGACTATAAAGGGTTTTAATGACAATCTGTAAGGCTTTAAAATAAATTATCATGTAAATATTGCAAATTTTCTTTTATTTAATTAATTTGTTAAATTTGATCTCATTTATTGATTTAAGGGATTAGCAGTGGCCATCTACAATCATTACTAAAAAAAAAAAAAAAAAATAGGAAGAATTTCTGAAGAAAAGCAAAATAAATGTAGAATGACTTAAAAAGAAGTCAGAAACATTACATTAAGAGCAATAGAAAGTTATAAAAGTTTCTAAATGAGGAGTGTATTCCCCCTTCCACTTAGATGGGTGAAACTGAAGCTCCCCCACCCTCGTCTCAGTTGTAAGAAGAGTAGGACTCTATACAAGGGTTGTTAATTCTTTTATACAGTCAGAGTAACTGCACAAAAGAAAGGAAAAAAATCACTCAACCCAAACGTAACTTCCAGCTTCTTTGATGTCGCCTTAGAAACACTTGTGATTAGAGGTTTCCAATACAAAAGTTTTTTTGTTTTTTTTCTTCAGACAAACTTTTATTAAGAAGTGAAAAACGAATGAAAATGGTTTTGACGTATTTAAGAAATTTAATGTACAATTTTTGAAAAATATCAATTTTCTAGAATTTTTTTTATTTTTTATTTTTATTTTTTCATTGCCTTATCAATCTGATTAACCCTCATATGAGGAGTTTGTTTCTTGCTTTGTTAGTGCCAATTAGCTTGATTTTTTAAAAATTGTTTTGTATCCATAATAAAGTTCTTCAAATTGTTTTTTCAGAGCTTTCCTCATATTGAATCAAACATCTCTTTACCAGAAAGTAAAAAGGAAGAATTAGATGAAATGACATCTTTTACTATAAAGTCAGAGGCAGGAGAATCAGAAATAGAATTTGGGATTGATGAAGAACAGGTCAAAAATAATGTCATAAAATCAGAAAATCCTGCAATGATCACAAAGTTTAATGCTCAACATGTAAGGGTATATTAAGTCATTTATTATTATGTTATTATTATTATTAAGTCATTTGTGTAATTGTTTTTACCCTCCTTAGAAACAAGTGGTTAATTATGAGAATAGGATGTTTTCCTTTTCTTATTATTATTATTATTATTGAAATTTCTTTTCTAGAAATTTATGAGCGTGAAAAATGTTTCTTCGTTGGTAAATAAAGTAAATGAAAAGGGTTTAAAAGCACATTTTGAATCAGACGAAGAGGAATTTTTCGCACAAATTTTGACATCAAAATTTCCTTTGCTGCTTCTCAAGAAGTTCACTTACAAGGAAATAAAGGTAAAATATTTATAAACTTAAGAATTTTTTTTTTTTTGTAAACAATTTTTCTTTCTTTTTTGAGATTTAGCTACTTTAAAAAAAATATTATAATAACTGAAGGAAGTGTTTTGTAGTAGACGTTGATTTCTTTTCAGGTAGGTAAACGTGGAACTTTGTTCATGAAGTGGGGGCCAACGCGAATCTTCATGTCAGGTTCCTTTATAGTATATATTTATTTCATAATGTTTTTTTTTAGTTTTCAGGGAAATATTACAATAAATCTGATTTTAAGTATTTGACAAAATAGAACACTTGATTACCTTCAGTTACTTTTCTAGAATATAATTAATTATAAGAAAAGACGAAGATTCATCTTGAATAGTCAGAGAGACCTGATGCTTACAAGAAGGAACTTTGATATTTCTAATAAACTTTCATTGTCTTGTGTTCTTTACTTCAACTTTTATTTCTTTTCTGTTTCATTCTTGAAAGTTTATTAGTCATTTACTGCTGCATCTTGGAATCGATATTTTGTGACAATTTGGTCTTTTCTTTTTGCTATTTTTTTGATAAAGTTTTAAAATTGAGAAGAATTATAAATCAGACCTAATTATAATTATTTACCTACGTACAAGTATTTTATTTAAATTTTATAAAAAAAAAAAAAAAAATTTATAATTTTTTTTTTTTAAAATTAATATTTTAACAGATTTGTTAAAATAAATGTAAAAAATTTATATAAAATGCTATGTAAAAGTCGAAACACAAATGACAGCTACAAAAATGGGTTCATTTACATTGTTTGTTGACATTTAAATATTTAGTTAAAACAAAAGATGATCTTCATTAATCTTAAGAAAACTTGGATGGTGATGTTATTTTCTTTTGAAAATTGTGGTGGATATGGCGCTTCAAGTGTCGAATAGAACACCATTTTTACTCCTGATTTTTAGAAAAAAACTAAAAATTTAGTTAAAAGGGGACAAATAGAAGATATTAATTAAATTATTTGGATTTTTGTCAAAATTCTTATAATCTTTTTCATTTGTTTTACACAGAGTTTTATCATCAACGCTGCTGAAGGAGAAAAAGATTTGGAAGTGAAAAGTACTTCAAGAAGCAAACCTCAGAGGGCAGCAGTTGTGCATCAACAAAGCATTAAAAAGAATCATGTGGAAAAGCTGAGTTGCAGACATTGTAAATTTAGTTTTAAAAGCAAAGATGAGTTGAAGACTCATTTAAAAACACACAACAAAAGAATGTTTAAGTGCGCTCATTGCAGATATGAATGCAGTTTCAAATCAAAATTAAAAATTCATATGCTGACTCACAGCAATACAAAGTTGTATAAATGTTCTGACTGCTCTTATGAATGTAATCATAAAGGACACTTAAAAACACACATGCTTACACACACAAATTTAAAACTATTTAAATGTTCTGACTGTTCCTATGAATGTAATCGTAAAGCAGACTTAAAATCACACATGCTTACACACACAAACGTAAAATTATTTAAATGTTCTGACTGTTCCTATGAATGTAATCAGAAAGGACACTTAAAAACACACATGCTTACACACACAAATGTAAAACTATTTAAATGTTCTGACTGTTCCTATGAATGTAATCAGAAAGGACACTTAAAAACACACATGCTTACACACACAAATATAAAATTATTTAAATGTTTTTACTGCTCCTATGAATGTAATCGTAAAGGAGACGTAAAATCACACATGCTTACACACACAAATGTAAAATTATTTAAATGTTCCTACTGCTTATATGAATGTAATCATAAAGGAGATTTAAAAAGACACATTTTTACACACACAAATGTAAAATTATTTAAATGTTCTGACTGCTCCTATGAATGTAATCATAAAGGACACTTAAAAAGACACATGCTTACACACACACACATTGTGTTTAAATGTTCTGAATGCTCCTATAAATGTAATCATAAAGGAAACTTAAAAAAACATATGCTTACACACACACAATGCTTATTGTTCTCCAAGATAGACGAATAAATAGCGATCTTTTCAATTACACTAAAATGGAATTGGAAGAATTCCCCCCCAAAAAAACCGAATGTCTTGGAGTGAGCAAACTGCAACTGGTTTAACCATGGGTGAAAAAAATACTGGTGTCGGCCCTAATTCATTGCGTGAGAGAAGTGAGTGGGGACAGAGCTCTTTGGAACACAACACTCGATCTCTCCAACCACAAACTGAGGTTCTTGAGAACCCATTAAGAGGTCATAACATCGAGACTCGCCCTCCACAGGGTGCACTGTTTGGATCGGCTAAAAATACACCCATGAACGCAGAATTAACTCCTATTACCCGAGAGGGAGAGAAAGAACAGAATGGTCCATGGAGGGGAAAATGGAAATTTACTGGTTTTCTACTTATGCTAGTCACAATCTTCCCAAAACTTATAACATGGAAGAGAATGAGAGAAATGCTACTGAAAAGAAGATTGATGGATAGAAGCAAGATTGGACACAAGAAATATCAAAGCATAGCAACTAATGTCAGGATGGAAAAAACTCAAATAACAGAATCAAATATAAAACAAATCGAATGTGAGGTTTAGGAATAACTGCAAACAGGGAAGAAGAGTCTACTCACAAGGTCGATAATCAAGAAAACTGTAATAGATGGAATCACCATCACCATCTTACTACTTTGGGGAATGTATCCTGCTCGAGACAGAAAAAAAGGAAATTTGGAAATATATATTAAAAAAAAAGAAAAAGTAAATGCAAATGTTTTTATGGAATTCAGATTCCATAGCAAATACAAAGATATTGAAAGGAAAAATATGATGAAACAAAAACAATTCATCCAAATCTAAGCCAAAATGAGAAGAACAGAAGGGAAACATAAGGAAAAAGCAACAAAGGAAGAACTTAATAATATTAAGGAAAATGTAAAAAAAATTTAATAACTTTGGAGGTGGCTTAGGAAATAAAATAAATTTAAAAAAAAGAGAAAAACTTCGACAAACTAAAGAAGAAGAAGCAAATCTCAATAGTACAACCACACAGAAAGAGAAGGAACCAGAGAAAGAAAACCTAAATAACCAATGAAGAACTGATTATAATGATACTAGAAAAAGATGATCTTCTTCTTGATGAAAGACCAATAAGTGAGGAAGAGGAAAGCAGTTCGGATGTAATCCTTGGAGAAAATGAAGACTTACCTGAAGAGGATCTGAGAGAGGAAATTCCAGCTAGGAACAATATACATACAAACACTGTAGAAGATCTAAATGATAATAAAGAAAAAGAATTTTTGAATCTGAATACAAAATATAGAGACGAGGACATGGTATTGGGAATGAATCAGAGAAAGAAGGTGAAGAAAATAAATTGAATGAAACAATAAATATATCGGTATAGCAAACGGTAATACCAAGATTGCAGCATCTCTGAAGTAAAAAGATTATACTATGCAATAAGTAGGGCAGGGGCAGACGCATTGGGAATAGAAACTATTCAAGAACGGGAAAGACCAACAAAATACCACCATAGAAATTTAGAATAGTGATATTGGGTTACTAACAATGTTTAAAAGAGAATAGCAAAAAGCAAAGTCAAGAAAAAATGCTTAATCAAGAAAGAATATGAAATGGTGATAGATTATCTGATGCATGATAGATTATCTGATGCAATGGCTAAAAGAAAATTATTACTTGCTGCAAAATCTCATACTGAAAAGATAGGGAAAGTTGCAAAATGAGAGAAGAATCTTCATGAAAGACCCTGGTAAATTTTACTAAATATTGGGACAGAAACAGGAAGTAGTGCGGAAAGGTTCTGGAGAAACATCTATGAAAATATATACTACATAATGAACAAACAGAATGGATCGAAGAAATAAAAATTAGCCAATGAATGTTGATATTATTGAAATGAATAACTCAAAAATAGAAAGATCCGAATTGAGAAACATTATAAAAAGGACAAACAATTTTAAAGCACCAGGTATTGACAAAGTACAAAATATATGGATAAAAAAAGATGACCATTCTTATAACAGAATGCAACATATCGAATAATAGAAGAAAATGTAGATATACTGGAATGATTTACTACGGGAGAAACAACACTGCTTCCAAAAACAAGATCCCAGCAAATACAGACCAATCACGTTCCTTCCCTACAATGTATAAAATATTGACAGGCGTTATAACTTCAAGATTGCAAAATCACATCACAAATTACGACATCTTGAATGATGAGCAAAAAATGCCTATGGAATAAAAGAACAATTACTAATCAATAAAGATCACAAATGAACCTGTGTATAGGAAGCGTATGACAGTGTGCTTCGCTTATGGATTAAAGAAATGAAAATCTATAAAATTAATGATAGTGATACCGATAGCAGTTGGGACATTAAAACTAGTCTAACTAACCATTGAAATTAAAACCACAAAATTAAGTCGGGAAGTAGTGAGAAGGAGCCTAAGCATCTTAAGATTGGTGATAGGGATGTAATTATATCCCATGACACAAGGTTTGGGAACGGTTAGCACCAGGAAAATCCCGCTAGCCTTATTATAATTATTATTTATTTAAATAATAAGGATCTTCATCTCATTTTTCCTCCACTAGCATTCCCACATATTTAAACTTTTCTACCTTCTCAAATTCTCTCCCCTACTCTACAACCTCACCATTCCTCCTCTCTTACTGCCTCATCCTTACCCCAAATCCTCATCACTACCCCTTGCTGAGTTTACCTTCAATCCCTTAGACACACATTCCCTCACAAACGTCATCAACATTCTCAGCTTCTCCCCAAATTCCGTAACTAACACCACATCCGCAAACAACCATGCATTTACCTCCCATTCAATCTCTCCACTTCTCAACCTAACACCCATACCTTTCCTCTCCATCTGCATCTTCCTAACAACACCATCCATTAACAAATTAAACAACCACGGCGACATAACTTACCCCTGCCTCAGTCCAACTCCCACGTTAAACCATTCCGTCAGTTCCCTCCTCGCCTCACTCTATAGTTTTTACAAAATGATCTAATCCCTTTCAATAATCTATAGGGACGGGCCGAATATCTGATTATCCAGTCTTTTTAAAGTATCTGGCCGGATAGTGGTCCTATCCAGCTGGATATCTGGTAAAAATAAATTTCTTAATTATAAGAACAAAAATTTTCAAATAAAAATATACAGTATGTCTTACGTTTTTCTATTTAAGTATTTTAGTATATATATATATATATATATATATATATATATATATATATATATATATATATATATATATATATATATATATATATATATATATATATATATATATATATATATATATATATATATATATATTTTTTTTTAGGGGTTGAACAATATATATGGATAAATATATGGAAATACATAGAAATAAAAAATGAATACATATGACAGACAATGAACTTGAAACAGAAGATTCGGCAAAGGTTCTCATGTGTCACATGTGATAGGAAACCTATAACGTCTGTAGGGAAGCGTCAGTTGCTCTGTTTTCAACATTCCATTCTGGTACAAGTGGGGTATGTCCAAGATGCAGAGTTCCAATGATGGAAAATTGTTGGTTCCCAGATGCGGTATACATATATATGGGCATCTATTGTGCTTCCGGAAAAAATTATTAAATATTAGTGTGACGTAATTGAAAATTGAGTGACAGACAGACGAGCAAAAAAATATGAGAACAACAGCTGCAAAAATTACTACTAAGCATTGATACCAGGCTTGCAAATCCTGCGAAGAACAGTGAAGAGAGAACTCGATAGGATCAATATTCATGGGCGTGCTGCAATCGCCAAACCTTTTGCAAGCGACAAGGATGTCAGAAAGTGGAGAGAGAGAGATGCAACACTCATAAGGATTGAACTGCCAGATAGTGGAAGACAAGTCCTTTCATCAGATGAATTGAATATCACATTGTTCCAAACCTCCGACCTAAATATGGGATCAGGACTACCTCATGCCACAGGTGAAGCATGGAGGAGGTTTCTTCAAATCTTGGACAGCCATATCATGGTAATCATCCGGCCCAATTATCACCATGCATGATAATGTAACTGCTAGGGATTATGTACGCATTTTGGGTGACCAGTTTCATCTAATAGAACAGGGAAGGTTTTTAAAGGTAGTGCCATTTATCAAGATAATAAGACTACAATTCATCCAGCTAATGTTGTCCAGTCATGGTTTGATAAATATGCAGATGAAGCTTCATGTCTTCCCTTGCCCCCAAAATCGCCAATCCTTTATAACATCTCCGGTGGTTAATATTGGAGAATAAGACTCTAAATCACTATCCACTACCAGAATATCTACTGGAATTTTGTCTACTTTTGCATGAGGAATGGTATAACATCCCATTATGCACCATCCAGGACTTATATTTGTCTATTTCTTGAAGAATTCATGCGATTATATAAGTGAAAGGTGGTCCCACACCATACTATGAAATAAATTTATGCATTTACCAGGTTTAAATATTTTTGTCCAACCCTATATATATATATATATATATATATATATATATATATATATATATATATATATATATATATATATATATATATATATATATATATATATATATATATATATATATATATATATATATATATATATATATATATATATATATATATATATATATATATATATATATATATATATATATATATATATATTATATATAATATATAATATATATATATATATATATGGGGAATAACACAAACACTGTACATCATAGCTAAAGACATTGCATAAATAAATAATGTTACAAAAATGGTAGATGATGTCATCACGGGAATATCTCTTATACCGATTGCCAAGGGGAGTCATCTAATGAAGCTGGTGTGTGGGGAGGATATTACCAAAAGGCAACATTTACTGCGGAGAGTCGAGGAAGGTGCAACACATATTAGGTACATTATGGAACTCCTGGAGTTGCAGGCCAGTATGGTCCACCGGTGCTAGTTATGTATCAAGACTTGGGACTTACATTATAAGTTGTAATGGCATCCCCCCCCCTGTTATGTTTCCTGCTACGTAATAAGCTTTGGTGAAATTGTCACCTTGATGTTACATAAAAGAGCATCTTATGGCTATATGTATGCAGTGGAATTTCATTGTGTTGATGTCACTTTTGTAGAAGTTTGTAAACATTGATGTGAGTATATATATATATATATATATATATATATATATATATATATATATATATATATATATATATATATATATATATATATATATATATATATATATATATATATATATATATATATATATATATATATATAAATTTAATATAAGTTATCAATCTTAATTCAAATTAATATCTGGCAATTTTAGCCGAATATCTGGCTGGATAGTAAACTGGATATCATGTTTCCAGCTTTTGAAAACTGTCATATATTCGGTATCTGGTTATCCGGCAAATTTGCTATCTGGCCCGTCCCTAATATATAGTATGGTTGGCAACTTGGAAACGTATCTATATTAGTATCAATATATTATCTGATTAACTTTTACTCCCAAATTAATTGAGAGAATTGTTATAATTGCAGCTAAAAGTCAAGCTTCATGATATTTGAATTTGATTTTTAATGCTTTATGTGCATTTTAAAGAATTTGATTTTTCACCTCTCGTAAATATTTTTCCTTTAATGTACATTACATTTTCAATTTATATTTTGAATAACAACTAAATATCCGTTAAGAGACGTAAAATGTAATTTTGCTAAATTCTAAATTCTTTTATCAAGCTGAATTTTTTTCAAAATTACAAAAATACAACAATGTAAATTATTGGTTGAATTAGGTAGTTTTGTGTGTGTGCTGGATTTATTACCAACCTTGATAATTACACATACGATTAAGCTAAATGATATGTTATAAAAGCATATCAGCTGAGCTAAACATACAAAACCAAATCATTAAGATACAAAAGAATGATCAGATATATGAACCATAAAATGAAATGGATTTCAAAAAGAACCCAGGTACTAAATCATAAAATTATTCATTCTTTCAGTACATTACATCCAACTATGGTCTTTAAAAGCTGAGTTCTGTCACAACATACCATCATATAAATACAGTTGTAGTTAAATGTTTTTTTCTTCCCCTAATACCTTGTGCTTTGCACACAAGTGAGTTTCTTAAATTAAAACTTTACAAGTAATTTCTTTAACTGAAAATACAGGGAAAAATTTTTTTTAATCACTTCAATTTACGTAATTCACTTTATTTTGTAATATTTAGTTTGTAGGTTAGTTTATTTAATTAAAAAAAATTCCTTTCTTTTAGCTCCGAATTTTTCTTTTCCGACGCTAATTATGCATATTAAATTAATTTTTTTTTTCTTTTTAACACTATTATTACATGCTGATAGGCCATCGTTCGGCAGATTAGGCTTACTTCGTGGCCGTTAAACGTACTTTTACCCTTTAATTTTAGGTTAGGTCAAGTCGAACTAGTTTATTAGATTTAACAAACAAGTTTGAATTAACCTATGGACTTAAAATGTAATAGTACACGTAACAGCCGGCAAGTAGACCTAATATAGCGAACGATTGGTTTTTCAAAACTTAATAATTATGTATAATAAATTGTTTTAAAAAATTTAATATGCATAATTTACTTTATTTCATAATATTTCTTCTTCGTAGTTTCAATTACAATAAAAATTTTATTTATTTATTTATTTTTTAATTTTTTTTAGCTCTGAAATAGCTATAAATTTCATACCATTTCATCCGACGCTGATGCGGCAACCCGGTACTACAAAGCCATATACAAAGTCTATGTACAAAGCCAAATGAAAATACGCCATTAAACATTTAAAAGAGTACTTTGTGTTGTTAAATTATGGGAGTTATTACTCTTAGCCAATATTCTTTTATTTTTTGGTGATTTTAGTGTACAAAATCGTTTATCACGGCACAGTTAACCCCAGAATTTATTTTAGGCTAATTCTTGTTCTTAGTTTCAATAGATTAAGAAAAAAATAAGTTAATATGAAACGACAGATTTACCAAATCATTTTCAGAGCTCAATTTACCCAAAAAAAATCACCACAAATGAAGAAAAAAATTTGTTCAAAGAAAAACAATTATACCTTTAATTTTTATGTACAGTTAATGGCAATATGTTTATTCTCTGAAAGACCCAGCGTTCCCAGGTTAGGCCTATATTCTTGCCATTAGCTACATTTATCCTTTAAGTCCAAGTTAGGTAAGTCAAACTAGTTTGTGTAATTCTTTAGAGACAAGAGCCAAAATTTTTTTTTTCTACACAGCCTAACTACGAAAACGAAATCTGAATTTTTTTTCCTCTATACTTTTAATCAACCAATAACATGATTTTAGAAAAAAAAAATTTTTTTTTTTAAACTGATACAAATTATTATTTTTTCAATATGACGTCTATAAAAATAGGTAATACTTTAGTATAGGGGCCCTTTTTTTTTCTATAATATATATATATATATATATATATTATATATATATATATATATATATATATATATATATATTATATATATATATATATATATAGGTAAAGGTGGAGATTGTTTCTGAGTTTCGATTGTTAAAAAATATCGAAAATATTGGAGAAGCCTATCGTAAACAAGAGAGTTGCCAGAGGTACTATTACTAGACATACACACAATTATTATTACTTACTTTTCTAGCAGAACCTAATTCGACTTATCATAACCTGAACTACCGAAGTTGCCGTAAAAGAGGCCTAACCTACACAAGAAGTTGCCGTAAAAGAGGCCTAACCTACACAAGAACCACATCCGACCACAATGTAAATAAAACGCAAACTAAAATTCTTTTAGGGATATAGTATCGATTAAAATAAAATATCGACATAAAAAAATATTGATATAAAAAATATCGAAACTCAGAAACAATCTCCACCTACTATATATATATATATATATATATTATATATATATATATATATATATATATATATATATATATATATATATATTATATATATATATATAATATATATATATATATAACGACCCCGGCCCCGGCCCCGGCCCCGGCCAAAAATCAAGGAAAACCGGGGTTGCCGGCCGGGGTTAAAATGGCAAATTATACTTAAATTTTTTTTTTTTTCAAATTTTCAACCGATCTGCTGAAACTTTCAGTTATATAGATTTTTTACCGGTAAGAAAAGTCCATTTCTAGCTTTTTTCCGAGTCTATTACAGCTAAAAGTTTTTTTTTTTTTTTTTGTTTTTTTTTTTGAAATTTTACCCTTTTTTAATTGAATGGCGGTGCCAAACCACTTTTTAGAATGAGCTGAAAATTGGAATATTTATTCAAAATTAAATGGGATACAAAAGTCTCTAATAGACCTTTGTTCCCAGAGTTATAGGAAAAATGTTATAAGCCAAAAACTGACCAACTATGGAAAAAAAAAATTTTTTGAACTAAAAAAATCCACCTTTTCAGACAAAATTAAAAAAAAAAAATACAACTATGACATTTCCTATTTTTGGTGTGTATAGAGGAGGATGGGGCTACAAATTCTATGTACTTTATTCGATGACATTCGTTGGTTTTGAGATATAGCCTTCAAAAAGGTCCATTTTTGGCCAAATTTCAAAAATTCCCAAAGTTTGAGAGGCTATATCTCGCTTCAAACAAAGAGCATTTAAATATGCACTAAATAAATATTGTTGCCCTGCCCTCTTCTAAACAATATTCACAAATAAAAAAAAATAGTAGGGAGCGTTTTTTATAAATAATTTTTTCCTCCAGAAGGGTACGATTTTTGCAAAAAATTTTCAAGTGCTTATATAACTTTTTCTAGACGTGATATCAAAAACCTATTCCCACCAATGCAAGAAATTGGGCAAAGGTATTCAGCAAAATTTTCAGCTCATGTGGACCAGTGGTTTGATCCAGTTATTCATTTTTTTCAACTTTTGGTCCAAATAAGTTTCAAACCTTTATAGACTCAAAAAAATGCTCGAAATCAACTCAGAACTTCTTGAAAAAATTCACATACTTTGAAAATTTCAGCTCAATCAGTCAAATAATAAAAAAAAAAATTCAAACAAATATAAGAAAATTAAGATTTTTTTTCTTTTCTGTTTCTTTTGACCGCTCCTTTTCTGCT
>SEYY01024401.1:0-10000 GCA_009176605.1 Armadillidium nasatum | reverse complement strand
TATATGTGATATAAATATAATAACATAAAAATCAAAATTATATATATACTTATTACAAGACAAGTAGACAATTATGTGTCTATGATGTCTAAAGAAATTCCAAAGCAAGCGATTCATGTATACATTTATAAATAAATGTATAAATGACATCATTATTCCAAAATTAGAATCAATATGGATAAATATGCACAGGGACTATACGTCACCTAAATAATATTTAGATTTATATATACATATTCTGAATCACCAGCTGGTCAGCTGTGTGTGTGTGTGCGTAAGATATCGCACATGCATATATACACGCAAAGAAATCATATGTTTAACATATAATCAATATCCGGTATCATTCAGTTATTCGCTTTCACTCTTTGTATAATTCTCGTCATTCAGAATGATAATAATAATAAAATTAATAATAATAATAATAATAATAATAATAAGTATTATAATTACTCTGTCAGTGTTAAGTCAAACACTATATTGGGGTCTTCTACACACGTTTGAACATAATACGTTCATTAATAATAATCAATAGCAATAATAATGATAACAATTTATATATATATATATAAAAACAAAACTGCATATGCCTATAACTCATCATACATACATGTACACCAAATCCTCATTGCACATCATCATTAAGGTGGTACATTAAAACATTAAAAACGATCATAATCAAATATATTACCTCTAAAAATGCAATAAAATCAACAAAAATGGAATGTATCTTAATGTTTCTATTCTTTGGTATACGAGTTTGTGTGTGACTGTAGCATGCATTCAATTACGTAAGTGATGACAATAGAATTGTATGTGTGTAATAGTTATGTGAGTATGTCTAGATGTGTAGACTGTTAGTCATGATCATAGCGGGGAATACCTTTACAAAGTCATTCATTCATCGGCGGATGTAGATAAATGAAATATTTGAACTTGAAATTTTGTCGTAATTCGTAACGAAAGTAAGAATAAGAAAATAACGATAATTATATATATATATATATATATATATATATATATATATATATATATATATATATATATATATATATATATATATATATATATATATATATATTTCTGATAATAATAACAATAAAAATCAATGTTAATCAATTTTTTTGATATATATGTCAAAATGTAGGTGAACGTGTTTCTGAAATCATTATCGTATTCAAAATGAGAACTGATAAATCAGTTAAAAGTTATTGATGAAAATATAAAATTAATTTCATCATAATATGTAATATAAAATTAATTTTATCATAATATGTGATATTGTTTTATGTTAAGCCTATTCTACCAAACCATGGTGATAATGCCTGGTACGATGGTTATCAGCGTGTTCAATGGTATATCTGTTTCCAGTCCATGTAAGTGACCATGTTACTAAATAAGTGGGATCTAGTGCATACCTCACCGCTTTCTTATCAAGAAGGGTGACTCCTATCATTACTTTACCTATATTTTCCCTTAACACTATGTCAATCCACTCAAACTGTCGTCTCGCTACCCATTCCTGGAATAACAACATCACGGGTGGTGATTCGGTTGGCCTCAGCGCTAGCTGCACAGATGTTTTAATTTCTGGGGATATCATATCCAAGACCAGTTTACTCATCCTAAAACACTTGTTCTCCCAACTCCGTATGCAGACTTTGCTGTACAAATCTCTTATTGCCATAGTCGTCTTTTTCTTCATGAATACCTCTATGGCCTCATATATCAACTCATTCTCCTCATGAGTGTCGATATACAACCTTAGTAGTTTATACAACACGAACCGCGCATCCACTAATTATCTTCCCCATTATAAAAATCTCTCACCCTTTTACAAAACCAATTAATTACAAGTGGGAAGTCAATCGGATATTCCTCTTCCTGTTCCATTCTTTTTACTATGTGTTTGATGATACTGTATGTACTCTGTAAATGTGGGAATAAAAACCTGCATTCTGACATCAGTAATGCTCTATTCCTCCATAACAGCAAAATCTTCACTAGACCTAACTTGTCTTGGTGCTTTGCATGTCTGTATGCTAACCTCTTGCATCCTAAGGACAAATTCATTATCAAGAATCGATATGTGTCGTCAAAGGTCTCCGTCGGTTCCATCTGGAACGACAACTCCATCCTTCCTGCTCTGTCCATCAGAGTTATGTAAATCTCGGTCAGTGACATCCATGCCTTTCTTTCATACAGATGTTCACATATTGTCTGTACTTTTATTGCGATTCCGTCTCTCACATAGTCACGGATTCCTTCCGCCCATGAATCATATAATACAAATGGTGTAAACCATTCTATGTACTTATTAATGGCTTCGGCGCTGGCTGTGTATACCATCATTTTTCTGGTCACTGTTGACATCTTTATATTGCCTTTGGCATTGTAACAGTTGGCATCTAATAGGTTTAGTAAAGTATCACCTACCGTTTGGTATAATCTATGTTGTTTATTAATTATGAATCTCAGTGTGTTTTGGAAAACAATATTCACCCATATAATTATGATATTAATCAAGCTCTTTGGCATGCCTATAATTTGTAATTGTGTGGAAATGTAGTGTAACAGTATCGTTTTATCTGAATTCTCTTTCTTGGAAAGAGGCAATTGTATCGGTACTATCTTAGGGTTTGCAATAAGATTGAATACATACCGATCCAAATCAAAATTTTCATAACCTAAAATCCGTCTCTTTAATGTGCGTTTTGCTGGCTTGCTTGTGCATATTTGCACACCGATTTTAATGGCTGCAAGTTGTGTTAGTGTGTCTGGTTCTCCAGCCAGTATGCATGCGACAGCGTTCATTCTAAAACACATAAAACATAATATAATCCAGTTTTAGTTTACTTAAATTATCTGAGGGCTTGTCATGCTCTTCCTCACATTCATTCATTCTTATAACATTCGCACGTTTACTTATTGTAATTCTATGTACAGTCGTGAACAGAAGTTCGTTCCTATTAGGCTGGAAATAAATATTTATATAAAATGGAAATCATGTCATAAAAGCTCTATTTTGAATAAAAAGAAAATAAAAACATTGAGCGGGGCTTAATTGAACTGTCATTGGCTGAATCTGAAATGATCCCAATTTTATATAAATATTTATTTCCAGCTTAATAGGAACGAACTTCTGTTCACGACTGTACAATCGTCATTTTATTCTTTAGAACTTTGATAATATTTACGTTTAATTATTACTGGGTCAAATCTCACATTCTTTCTTTTAGGTTGTTCAGTAAGGTTGGTTGATGGTTGCGATGATGTTTCCTTGCTGCGTGTTTTTATTGGAGATCGTAATATGGTTGTGTACCCTTGTGGTGGTGGTTTGTATTCTTTATCCGGATCTTTACGCTTCGGTCTTACAGATACAGGGGAGTCTTCCCAATCAGAATGAGCCTCTTCAGCTATGACTGGTTCTATGGTATCTGTCTTGACATCTTCCGGTATATCTCCTGGCGCTTCTGCCTGCTCCCATTCCGGGATCGATGGTTGGTTTTCATCGACAGCAGATTCGTCATCCCTATCCTCGTCTATGCTCACTCGGTCGTCACCATCCTCCTGTCCGTTATCCGATGCGTTGGATTTCTTCTGTACCTTTTCTTTCGGAGGTGGATACTGCATCACGTCACTATCGTCCTCCTCTGGTCCAATGCTTTCGAATTCTGGAGTAAGCCCTTTCTTAACGCTTCTTTTCACTTCCCTCTTTGGCTGCTCCAACTCATTAAACCTTTCATCAGCTGCTTCATATGCCGTATATTTACCTCTCATCTTTACTATCTTGAAATTATCGGCATGACAGTTATAAAGTCTATTGTTTTGTGGATCCCTCAGGATATATACATTACCATCACCAAACTGATTCGCTATACCTTCTACGCGAAATGGTCCCTTCCATTTGCGGTATAATTTTGGTGATAGTTTAGGTGGTTTCACGGTCTTCATGTATACCATGTCACCTGTTCTAACCTCTCTGAATTTCCTTCCTTTATCCTTCTGTAATGTATACTTCCGTACTTCCTTTTCTAACACATCCTTCCCATGCTCTCTAATTCTCCTAATTCTTTTGTAAAGGGTTTCTGTCATTTGGTCCAAATCAGTGTTGTTATTCATCGTTCTATTGCTTTTAATTAACGAACTATTGGGCAATTCCGCTGGCATCCGCTTTGTATAACCATACAACATAAAATGAGGATCCGACTGGATACTAGCGTTGTAGGTGTTATTTATGGTAGCCTGGGCTAAGGGTAAGAACTGATCCCAGTCCTTCTGATTCTCCTTTACATAACAACGTAGGTAGTTCTCTATATCCTTATTGACTCTCTCTACGCTACTGTTGCTCCACGGGCTTCGGACAGCTATTTCAACTTTCTTTATCCCGAACCTTTTACATATCTCCTTCATCATGGTTCCTTTAAACTCTCCCGCGTTATCTGAAACCAATGTTCCGGGACATGTGTGATTAACTATTATTCTCTCGATCAAGAACCTAACCATGGTGGAGCTGTCTCGATGTTTAAGCGCCACCAATTCCACATACTTTGTAATCTGACACTTGAAGACAAGGATGTACTGATTTCCTTGTGTTGTTCTGGGTAGTGGTCCCAATAAGTCCATTGCCACCTTTTCGAAAGGTGTGTTTGCTAATGGGTATTGACCCAACTTTGCTTTCACAGGGTCATTGCCTTTGACTGCCTGGCATATATGACACTGCTGACAGTACTCCTCTACTGTCTTCCTCATTCTTTTAAAGTAGAATCTTCTTTTTAATCTCCTCACAGTTCTGTCTATCCCGGTATGACCGGACTCATATGCTGCGTGAGCCAACATTACTGCAGTCTTTATAAGGCTATCCGGTATATAGATCTTATAATTCTCTCCTTTCCTGATAAAAATCATACCTTTATACATTCGATATCCGGTTACTTTTCTTTCTTTCTCCAGTTCCTCATACAGCTGTTTTAATATTGGACAGCTCTTTTGAGCCTTACTTATCACGTCAGCATCTAGAGACATAGCTATAGGTTCTCGGATTTCTTGCTTGACGAAATCGATGCTTTCCTCGCTCTCCTCATCACTATGAGCGTCCCTATCCTCCGGAATATACCTAGATAGGTAATCGGCCACCTGGTTCTTCTTCCCTTTTATATATTCGAATTTAGGGCAGAAGTCACTCACGATGAGAGACCATCTTGCCAATCGTGCTGAAGGATAATCCTTCTTTGCAAATATTGCAATAGTGGCAGTATGATCACATCTCACTGTGATGGGATACCTGTATATCATGTTCTTGAACTTTTTTAGCGCGAAAACAATTCCTAACGCTTCCATTTCCGTAATGGAATAGTTCTTCTCGCCTTTGGTCAGTGTCCTACTGGCAAAGCTCACAGGCCTTTCACTACCGGTCTCATCTTCCTGCAACAACACTGCACCAAGCCCTTGCTTGGAAGCATCAGTCACTATGATAAATTCCTTATCATAATCTGGGTATTGCAAGAGAGGTTCTTGCGCTAATAATCCTTTTAATCTCTGCAATGCCTCCTCTTGTTCTGTTCCCCATTCGAACTTCTCCTTCTTCTTCAGTAATTTATTAATCGGTGCTGCTATACTACTAAAATCCGGGATTAAGTTCCTAAAGAAGTTAAAGAATCCCATAATAGATCGAATCTCTGGGACGTCCTTCGGACTCTTTATCCTTTTAAGAGTTCGGATTTTCTCCGGATCCACCGTGATTCCTTTATCGGATATTAAGAACCCTAAAAAGGTAACCTCTTTCTTAAAGAAAGCACACTTGTCCAACTTTATCTTTAAATTACTTCTCCTTAACGCATCAAAAACCTTTTCCAAATTCTTATAGTGAGACTCCAGATCCTCTGCAAAGATCACTATATCGTCTACGTAACTAAGACAAGCTAGTCCTATGCATCCTGATAATGCGGTTTGCATGACCCTGCTGAACACTGCAGGTGCTTGTTTCAACCCCATCGGTAAGCACAGTGGGTTGAAAAGATCCCAGAGGTGATCGAAACGCTAATACAGGCCTCGATTCTTTAGCGAGTTGCACATGGTGGAACCCTTCCTTGATATCTATGGTGCTAAAGATTTTCGCTCTGCCTAAGCTGTTTATGGTCTCATTTATGTCTGGTATTGGGAACCTATCCGATATACTGTGTCTATTTATTAACCTATAATCTATACACACACGGATCTGGTTCGGATCTTTCTTGGGTACCACTAACAATGGCGATGAGAACGGTGAGACAGAGGGCTCTATAAGTCCTTCCCCTAACTGCTTCTCCGTCCATTTCTTAATGCCTTCTTGGTACACTCTTGGCTGTTTGTACTGTTGTGTATATAACACCTTAGGACAATCCGGTTCTAATTCTAGTTTAAATTCGTACCCGGGGTATTTTCCTATGGGGTCCTCCGCCAGTCCTACGATGTCTCTGTTCCTCATCAAGAAACTGATCATACGATCTAGCTCACCTCTGTTTCTCAGTACACTGCCTTTCTTACTAGTCTTAGTTAGTATTCTCTCATAGGTCTTATACAGTTGTCGAGGGCTGAGCCCTTGTGACCTGGTGGGTATTTCCTGTCCTGACCCTTTTCCTCTCACTCTATCCTTTTCCTCATCATGTATACGTTTCATTAATGTTTCTCTGGTGGCATGAATGAACTCCGAATCTCTCTTCCTTACCACCTTCCTATGCATGTTCTGTTGGTTGTTTACATGCATGTGAGTATTTCGGATGGAGTTTGTGGGCTCTCTCTCTACCTCATATACCTTAGTGATGTTCTCCCCTTTACCTAACTTTATGGGTTTCCTTCCTAGGTTTAATACTTCTATTAATATTCTTCCCTTTCTCACTTGGGATAAAACACTGCCCACAAAAATACATCCATCCTCTCTTAAGTCACTCTTAGCCTCCGTCACCATTAGCTGATTTTCGCAGAGAGTCTTTCCTTTTCCATTACCTAAAGTAACTTCAAACAAGCTCCTACATCCTGCTGGAATCTCTCGGTTTTCGGCTATGGTTGCGGTATAGCTGGGAAGTTCTCTTTCCACTAAGTTTACGTCATAATTAATTGTAGGATATGTCTGATCGGTAGATTTTTCACTTTCTGAGTTTAATGAAAACTCCTTACTATCGTTTTCTGAGTTTAACGATAACTCCCTACAGTCGTTTTCCGTAACGATAACTCTCGTTTTCTGGTAACGATTTTCTATATTCGTTTTCTGAGTGTAACGATAATTCTCTATATTCGTTTTCTGAGTGTAACGATAATTCTCTATATTCGTTTTCTGAGTGTAACGATAATTCTCTATATTCGTTTTCTGAGTGTAACGATAATTCTCTATATTCGTTTTCTGAGTGTAACGATAACTCTCTACTATACTCGTTTTCAGAGTGTAACGATAACTCTCTATGGTCGTTTTCTGAGTTTAACGATAACTCACTAATTCTGTCACGTGTCACCACCTCGGGTTTTACACACGGGTTACTCTTTTTATCACGTGTTGCTTGTGTGTCTACATCAAGCTCCGGACACGGGTAATAATCCTTTTTGTCACGTGTTGCCCCTGTGGGACTTAGACACGGGTAATAATCCTTTTTGTCACGTGTTGCCCTCTGGGACTTAGACACGGGTAATAATCCTTTTTATCACGGCTGTCATCCCTCTGGGACTCAGGCACGGGTTATACAATCGTTGGGGTTGCCAACAACTCCCTTTATTAAGATTTCTTTTGTTGAGGCTCATACCTAGTAATTGTAAGTCTTCCTTACTAACTACCTGCGGCTGCTCATTCTGTTGCGAGTTTATCACCTCGGTCGGTGTACGCTGTCCATTTCGGTGAGCACTGCGCTCATTCTCATCCTGTAGATTTAAGCTCTTTAATTGCTTTATGAGGGATTCTACCTCATCTTCTACATCCAATTCATGCATTTTATCCGATCTTTGCTGCGCTTCACTTCTTACGAGACTTAGGCTTACGGTTGTATGTCTTGGGGAACTAAGGCTACGTCGCTGCGATTTATGCCGCTCTCCAAGCTCATGGACACCTGGCTGCTCTGTGATTAAGCGACTGACACTACGGTCACAAATACTATTTTTTTCATTTAACTGCGCCCCGGGGGTTAATGACAGTGGCTTTGGTTTGCGTGTCTTCACCTCCCTGGGTTGGCGACTTATGTCATAGCGGCTCCTATCGAGTCTTAAATCTTTTATTATCTCATATGTATCGATATAGTCGATATTTCCTTCTTTGGGAAGTGCTATGCTTCCGACTTTATTCTCGAAACCTGGTGGGACTGGTATATCTCGCTTCCCTGGTTTCTTGTCACTTGCGGAGCTCTTGTTTACAGAGTTTTCTCCGTTGAGCAAATACTCTTGCTCTACATTAGGTTTATATGTCATTTCTAGCTCTATCTCATGAGCAAATGGATTAATCATGGGTATATGGCTACTACGCCTCGCATGATATATTTTATGGTTTTGGAAGTCTAATACTATGGGTAGTGAGGATAACACGTCACACCCAATTAAGGATATTGCCTTTGAAGGTACATTCATCTCCAACTACTAAGGCTTGTATACTATGCACATATTTATGCAATCTTATCTCTAATGAGACTCTTCCAAAAACTTCTATTTTACTGTTTGTTATCGATCTGAGACTAACATATGCCTCTTGCAATTGTAAATTGCATTCTCTTTTTAATTGATCATATCTCTTCCTCTTTATGACGGTAATCGATGACCCACTATCGAGGAAGGCTACTTCTGGGTGAAGTTCTGTGCTTCCGAGTATGTGTAAAGGCAAATAATATCCTGCCACCCTCATATCTTGTTTCGAACTTCTTCTTTCATGGATCACTTGGGTCCCAAGTGTCACATGTCTTACTGTGTTTAAGATATGGGTGTTGGATGCCTTTTTCATTCTTATCATCCCCTCTTTGGGATTTTTTTGTTGATGAGGTCTAAAAAAGCAATTCGATTGGCTTCTTCCTCTTTTCCCTCATCACTACTGTAACCATTACTATAAGGTGGTTCTTCTGACTCCGACTCTTCGTCCGTAGTATATGGACTAGGCCACCTCCATTCATGTGGTTCCCATTTATCTTCCACATGTGGTTGGTCATTTACTTTATTGACCTTATGTTTATTTAACCAAGTCTTCTTCCTTACTACCGGTGAAGTTCTTGGTGTAGTCATTACTCTCCTTGGCGATGGAGATCTGTCAGGTTTGTCATACCTGTCACCTGATGGATATCGTGGGCGACGTCTTCCGTCGTCCCTACTACTATCCCTACTACGTAGGTTCCCATATTTATTTTCAGGCCTGGGACCTTGGTGTATGCCCAATGGCTTGACACTGAAAGGCCTATTGTCAGGTAAATTCCATCTGACATTGTTCTTCCTTTGAGGAGAGGTGGATCTCTTGCCACGCTCCTCAGAATACTCTCTTCTCCATTGACCCCTATAACCTCTGTAATCTCTGCCCCTATTATAGTTATTACTATTTCTGTTGCCTGGATCCCTATTTTCCTTATCGACGCTTTCATCCCTCCAGGTGATGTTCCTGTATGTCCCCCTGGTCTGTGGTCTTGACCTTTGACCTCTCTGTCGGTATCTACCATACCCATCATATGTTGCTTCGTCAGGTTGCTCCCAGTATCCTTCCCTTTCGTTCCGTTTTCTCCAATATTCCATATCCTCTTGTGCATCTATAGCACTTATTTTATCATATGCAGGTCGATGCATCCCTATCTTTTCGGTAAGCTCTGCTACCATTTCTGTGACTGTTTTGCTCACAGACATAGCTTTGTTTAACTCTAATTTCGTTGCTCTTGTCGGTAGTTTATGGTACAAGATTGACATTAGAAGAACCTTCTGGCCTTCTGCTGAGTAGGTCACATTGTACCTACCTTCTACCTCCTCTAGGAAGGTATTTAGGTAACCTAAGATTGATTCACATGCGTGGATAGAG
>SEYY01024400.1:110000-122500 GCA_009176605.1 Armadillidium nasatum | reverse complement strand
AAAAAGTGAATACAATGACGTACTACAATAAAAAAAATTATAAATATCACAATATATATATATATATATATATATATATATATATATATATATATATATATATATATATATATATATATATATATATATATATATATATATATATATATATATATATATATATATATATATATACTTACTGGGTACATAACATGCAATGGCTGGGGATGTAAATGCCATTGCGTGGGAGGATGATGTGGAGGAACCATGACAACTGGTTGGGAAGTGGTAACTTGAGACGTTGTTAAATTTTGAGGTTCATTCTATATAAAACATATATATATATATATATATATATATATATATATATATATATATATATATATATATATATATATATATATATATATATATATATATATATATATATATATATATATATATATATATATATATATATGACACAAATATAAAATAATACAAATGCAGACACATTGGTTAAACGATAGGGAGGTTACTAATTCTGACCCATTTACTCTTTACTCAAGTCATCATTTTACCTTCTTCAAGGTTAACCCCCTATTGTTTGCCCTTGTCGCTAATCTTTAGCCACATTCCCTTCGTCTTCACTTGAGATTTACTCTGTCTATTATCATTTTCGCGTCTAATCCAAACACTCGTTAAGAGCAGCACACACATGCACATATAAACGGGAGATCACACACACATTATATATATATATATATATATATATATATATATATATATATATATATATATATATATATATATATATATATATATATATATATATATATATATATATAAGGTATCAGGGCTCATACTACAGTCATTAAGAGAAATAAACCAAACCAACGAATATCAGGTCAAGTGCAGATATGCCTCACCTGATGGTGTGTGACTCAAAGGAACTGGAGAAAACAGATGGGAAAGTTTTCGCATCACACGTAGTAGATAAGAAATAATTATTGGCGCCCGAGTTTGAGCTCAGAAGGACTAGTTAAGAAAACAGACTAGATTCTCGGATGCAGGAGCACCGGTTCGAATCCCCAAGATCTCTTCAAAGGGGGAGTTTTGGGACTTCAAGAATTAGGATTGGATACCATTGTAAAATATAACGATAGCATATAGATGGTATAATAATTCGGTCGGAAGATGGTAAGTTCTAGAAAGTGGCAGAGTGGTTACGGTGAATATCCCAAATATAAAGTATATTTATATTTATCAGTGAATCCAACCAACATATGTGATTCTTACTAGGATGGACAGTATCCTTATACAGATTACGAAGAGAACCACTAGTACAGTGATAAAAAAAAAAAGTTCTGGAAATATCTCAGAAACTCTTAACTTTGAGACTAGTTAAAGAAAGAACATTTAGAGAAGGAAGTCCATTAACAATAAGAATAAAAAAGCTTCGAGTTATATGTTTTCGATGACGTTATAATCAGTTATATGTTTTTGATGACGTCATAATAGGAAGACCGGAGAAGTACAAAATTGTGTAAGGATTGAGGTTTTTTAGAGCACTGAAAAACAATTGTTATCTCAGACTCTTAAGTAAAAATACTTAAGATTGGATTGTTGGGGGTAGTTGACCCAATATCGTCTCCTTAGAATATGCGTTTAATGCCATTGGGGAGGTTCACTGACCCTAAGGACAAATGATTAATGACGGAGTAGTTAATAAAACGTTTCGTGGGCTTCGGGATCCGAAAATTTCTATCATTTCAGCTTAGTAAAATTCGATAATGAGGGTAACATGCTTTAGAATAAATGATAAAACCCTAAGGACAAATGATATAATGACAGAGTAGTTAATAAAACGTTTCGTGGGCTTCGGGATCCGAAAATTTCTATCATTTCAGCTTAGTAAAATTCGATAATGAGGGTAACATGCTTTAGAATAAATGATAAAGTCATATATATATATATATAATATATATATATATATATATATATATATATATATATATATATATATATATATATATATATATATATATATATATATATATATATATATATATATAAAAATAAAAAAAAAAAAAAAAAAAAAAAAAAAAAAAAAAAAAAAAAAAAAAAATGGCGCTTAAAAAAAAAAAAAAGAAAAAAAAAAAAGAAAATCTTAACTTCGAACCACTCAAGTTGTTCCGGACATTTAAATCTAAATAGCAAGAAAACTCCACATAAATATCAGTAAAAAAATTCAAAACGTATCACACAAAAAATAAGGCAATAATAATAATAATAATAATCCTTACTTGAGCATTCTGGGGGGCACCGAGCATGATTTTTTATTCGAATAGAAATCTTCTATAGATCTGTTCAATATATATATATATATATATATATATATATATATATATATATATATATATATATATATATATATATATATATATATATATATATATATATATATATATATATACGGTATATATATAATAAAATAATTAAAAACAAAATCTTATTTAATAACGCGATATATATAAAAAATATACATTTGCATATTGCATGGTAGGCCTATGGTATGCTATACTATACTAACAATGAACTAAATATATATTTATATATTGTATGGTAGTCCTATGGTATGTTATGGTATAATACCAATGACACAAAAGTACCGTATATTTATATATTGTATGGTAGTCCTATGGTATGTTGGGGTATCATACCAATGACATAAAAGTATATTTATATACTGCATGGTAGTCCTACGGTATGTTATGGTATTATACCAATGACATAAAAGTATATTTATATACTGCATGGTAGTCCTATGGTATGTTATGGTATAATATCAATGGAATTAATATACCTTTCTGTCTCAGAGTTCAATTTTACCTGGTAGAATATAAATCAATTTTCACTTAATATATCTTTCTTTTTTTCAGGGAAATATTTAATTGTTCTAGAATATTTATTTACTATTTTAATTTAAAAGTATTATAAATCTGGGGGGCGGAGTCCAAGCCGGAGAGAGTTCGAAAAAATAAATATTTTGGGTTGAGCTGTTGCCGAAGCCAGAAAGAAAAAAAAAATTACTATAAAATATCTTTCATAATTTTTTTTTTTTTTTATTTTTAAAATTGCAATTGATAATATCTGTAACCGGAGTATTTTAAAATGATGGACCTGGTTATAAAATATTTACTGGCTAAAAAAATACTTTACCGGCTCTGCCGGCAGTCTTAATCGAAAGAAAAATGGGGAGTTTAAAATCAAAATTACATACTATATTCAAACTCTTTGAAAACAAACTATATTATCCGTTTTCATAAACTGGATAAATGATTTTGAAGTTTGGTTGGAAAGTTTAACAGTTAAATAAGCTACCTAAACGTTAAATAAAAAAAATTACTAATTACAAAATATGAATAAAATACCTTTTAACTTAAAAATTAATTGGGTTACTAACTGTAACTACTTTCGAAACTTTCTTATTTATTTCCGTCTTAATTAAACTCAACAGAAGTTCGATCATTAAGTATATCCTATATTTGGCCGATAATGAAAACACTAGTTTAACTTTCCTTTAAATGAACCCAGTGGTTTTCCGAAACACCATAACAAAATTTCACACTTTCTGGATAATTTCCGGATTCCTCCTTCTCTCTCTCTCTCTCTCTCTCTCTCTCTCTAACTGATATTCGGCTATGTTTAAAGCGATTAACAACATTCATAGCTTTATCGGCAAAATCTAGTAGGAAGTCGAAGTTTTTGGCAAAATTTCATGCATTACCATCCCTCGGTTCGTCGGTAAGAAAAGGAAAAGCGTAATTAAAGTCAACAATTCTACATTAATGTAAGGCTAAGAACTGTGGTGTCAAAAGTTATCCGAGCTTTTAATTATGTATTTTATTAAAATAATAACATTGACAAAAAATATTACAAAAGTTGACAACCACATTATTTTTAAACAAAATCTCCTTGCTTTTCAATGGACTACGTCCAGCGATCTACAAGCTTTCTTATACCCTCGGAAGTAGTAAGGGGAGCGACTTCGACCGGTAAAAATCTGGCAACCTAAGCCAAACGGGTTTTTGATTTGTCATGCAAATCACTCAGCTCAAATTGACCTCACGCTCTTTCCTGAAACCATTTTGGGGTGTTCAACCCATTGAAATTGGCCTCAGGTCTGGGGAAGGGGCCCCGCGGGGGGCCCCGTGAACCCCCCAAAAATGGTATCAGGAAGTTGCCTGAGTTTGCAAAATCGCTGCGTTCACCTCACTTTCTTTCCTGACCATTTTCTTTGCGGTTCAGTCCACCTGAAATTTGTTTCGATCTTGGGGGTCTGGGGGTCCGTGGGCCCGCGTGGGTCCGTGAACCGACAAAGAAAATGTCAGGAAGGTCCCTGAGAATGCAGGATTGCACGCAAATGCAGAAAAGACCGTTTGGCTTAGGTTGCCAGATTTTTACCGGTCGAAGTCGCTCCCCTTACTACTCTCGGAGAAAGAGATTTTTCGGGGGTTGCGAAGTCATTTGCAAACTGCTATCTGCACTTCTTCGTCCCTTGTAAATCGACGGCCTCGCAAAGAATCTACAAGTGATCCAAGAGGTATAATCACATGGAGAGAGATCTGGGATATATGAAGTGTGTCCTATTACCTTGAAACCCAATTTTTAAATCGTTTCAACGGTGTAAGCGGCCAGTGTATGTGCATTGTCGTCCAACAATAAAACTCGTTTCGACAATAGGATTCGGCGTTTGGTGCGAATTGCTGGTTACAGTTTGTTGGCTCAACATGTCGTTGTAACCTATTCTGTTGACATTCGATACCTTTTCTAGGTAATGTTCCAGTATAGGCCCTTTTGAGCCTTAAAAAAAATGTTACAATTCAACATTCCTGCGGGAGGTTGAATCGTGAATGTATTCGTCCCCCAGGTAATCCAGGATGTTTTTACCTCATACTCTGTCTTCTGGATTCTGGCTTAAAGTAATGGACCCAGGTCTCATCTTCTATGACTATTCTCTCCGAAAATGCTTCACTTTCGTCGTTGTAGCTGAGGGTAGGTGTTGACAGATCTCCATACGATTACGCTTGTGCTCTTGAGTAAGTTTACGTGGGACCCATCTCGCACACACTTTATGGAATCCAAGTTGCCTTAGATAATATGATAAATAAAACCATGATTAATTTGCAGCGAACACGCTACTTCATTGATAGTAATACGTCTGTCATCTAGAAACATTTGTCGAGTTTGTTTAATCCTCTCGTTCGGCCATTTTTGAACTTATCGATCTACTCATACACTCTCTTGCCCAGTAAAAGACTTCCCCCGTATTTCACAGAGAGTCTGAAATGACTTTCAGTTCCTGACACACCCTCAGACAATAGAAATCGTATCAATCATTCTCTGTCCTTCTTTGGTGCACGCTCCTGATGGGGCGGATTTGTTTACTGTCCATCACCAACTGGAACATTGGAATAACAAGAGTCAAATTTGTCTAGCCATTCTCAGGAGCACCAATTTTCAGCATGCTGGCACTCAACCAAGTGCGGTCAACCTGACGAAAATTATGATAGCAGTGCGGATAATTTTTGACTTCCCCTCGTGTATATATATATATATATATATATATATATATATATATATATATATATATATATATATATATATATATATATATATATATATATATATATATATATATATATATACACGGTATAATGTTGATGGTAAGTTAATACATAGTGAGAGAGAGGCACAAGAGAGATGGAGAAGGTACTTTAGTGAATTATATATATATAAGTATTGAATGGGGTAGAGTGATTGGAGAAGAGTATTAATAGGGAGGTGGAAGTAGTGGTAAGAGAAGTGAAAACGGAAAAGTTGGCAGGGAATGGACTTTTTCAGGGGGTTGGCTAGCTGGTTAATGTTAAATGTGTATTGGGAAGAAGGGAGAGTTCCTCAAGAATGGCAGGATGCTTGTTTAGCGTATATATATATATATTATATATATATATATATATATATATATATATATATATATATATATATATATATATATATATATATATATATATATATATATATATATAGGAAAAGGGTATAAGATGGTGTGGCAAAAAATTAAAGTGGGTTAAGTTTGTTGAGTGTGGTCTGGGAAAAAGTTGAGAATGTTGGTGAAAGAATTTGTGAGGAAATGCGCAAACAAAGGATTGAGAATAAATCCAGCAAAAAGTAAGGTAATGATGAGGATTGAGGGTGGAGATGAGGTGAGAGGGAGGAATGTGGGAGTGTGGAGGTGGGGAGAGCTTGGAGGAAGTGGAAGAATTCAAATATATGGGAATGTTGGTGGAAGGAAAAGGGGGGATAGAAAGAGAAATAAAGAATAGAGTGGTGGAAGGAAAAGGGGGGATAGAAAGAGAAATAAAGAATAGAGTGGTGGAAGGAAAGAAAGTGATGGGGGAACTATGGGGAGTTCGGAATGGGAGAATAACGAAGGAAATTAAGATACGAATGGACTGAGTGTATGAGTCTGCCATTTGTAATGCATGGGTGAGAAATATGGATGGTGAATGCTCAGGTGAGAAAAAGATTGAATGTTTTTGAGATGAAGGGACTGAGAGGGATATGTGGTTTGAGAAGGGTGGATAAGATCAGAAATGATAGAAAATGGGATATGTGGATGGAGGAGGGGAATGATTGATAGAGCAGAGGAGGATGTACTAAGGTGGTTAGACTTGTGTAGAATGGATGAGGGGAGGATGGTGAGCAGATTACTTAAATACGAGGTTGAGGGAGGTAGAGGAAGAGAAAGGTAAAAGTGGAAATGGATTGATGTGGTGAGGGAGATTTTGAGAGAAACTAGTTTGAGTTTGGACAACGGTAAAAGAGCTGCGGTGGACAGGAAGAGGTGGAGGGCGGTAGTGAGGGGAGGTGAAGGTTGAGGTGTGTGTTTGCGTGCGTATGTGAAGCAATTATGACGGGTACGACCCTTCGAGAGCGGAGCGGGAAAAGTAAAAAGCAATATATATATATATATATATATATATATATATATATATATATATATATATATATATATATATATATATATATATATATATATATATATATATATATATATATATATATATATATATATATATATATATATAATAATAAAATAAAAAAAAAAAAAAAAAAAAAAAAAAAAAAAAAATATTGGAAAATGGAGAAAATTTCGAATTCCGATATAAAAAATAAAAATACAATTTACAATAATATACAATTATATATATATATATATATATATATATATATATATATATATATATATATATATATATATATATATATATATATATATATATATATATATATTACTTTTAAATTAACAAAATTTTATGAGGAAGCTTAGGTCCAGTAGTGTATTATGAACAACGAGCCCCTCTCCCCACCGCCCATCCTCCAGTACAAATATATGTATATAGCTTAATAAACAAGATCCTAATAATTTGCTTACGCATACAATTACTACTACTACTACTTCTAATAATACTATTAATTTAATTAATAATAATAACTGAATACTAAAGATAATAATAATAATAATAATAATAATAATAATAATAATAATAATAATAATAATAATAATAATAATCTAATTAAATCACATAAGAGCTGAAGAATTTTTTCACTTTTAAATAAATTTTCAATTAATATTTTTTTTTTTTTAAATAGAGGGGGGTGTGAGGTCCAGGAAGATATAGAACATCCCCCACCTCCATTCTCAGTTAAGCCCCCCTCCTTCTTTTCAGGGCATGAATAAAAAAAAATTGTATCTATTTCATTTTGAATGAATCAGCTGAAAATTACTATTATTATTATTATTATTATTATTATTATTATTATTATTATTATTATTATTATAGTAGTAGTAGTAGTAGTAGAACAGAAGCAAAAAGCAGAAACTACAGAGGGGGAACATAAATAAGGATCGACTTTAAAAAATATAAACTTTCGGGATACGTGAATAATAATAATAATAATAATAATAATAATAATAATAATAATAATAACAATAATAAAAGTAATGAAGCAATACTGACTCTCATAAAATAAAGTTTAGATATTTCCATCTAGATAATGATGGATGCAAAAACTAAAGACAAGAGAGATACATGACAACTGTAGAAATAATAAGACCAGACCCACTCGAATAAGATTAAAAAAAAAATTTAAATAAATAAAGGGAATAAATAAAATGTGTAGACCCAGGGTTCCCAACATTTTTTTAAATTTATTTATTTATTTTTTGCTTGGGGGCCTCCTGAGTCCTAACTTTACGTAGGTGGACCCCCATATACTCATGTAATATTCCTAAATTTAAAAAAAAAAAAAAAAAAAAAAAAATTCTTTGAGGCCCCACTCAAAAGCTTCTGTGATCCCCTGGGGGTCCGTATAGACACCTTTTTGGAAACGCAAGTGTAGACACTAATGATGCTGTTAATAAAACACAATTCAAATTCAAAAGTAAATTGCTGTGACTATGGGAGTTAACACCACTGGAGCGGTAAATCCCACAATTAATGAAAATTTTAAATAAAATATGCCATATCTACTACACCGTTTACGCGTTTAGATTATTATTATTATTATTATTATTATTATTATTATTATTATTATTATTATTATTATTATTATTATTATTATTATTAGTATTAGTAGTAGTAGTAGTAGTAGTAGTAGTAGTAGTAGTAGTAGTAGTAGTAGTAGAATGGTAAATGATTAAAAGCAAGCATGTTGTAGAATTTAATTTTTTTAACAAAATTTTCAAATTGAACAATCCAACGGCGAAGCTATTGATACAGTCTTGGAGGTAAGGGGAGAGGGGGAGGGGAGGTCAGGAGACGCGAGAAAATGCGCCTAATTTGGGGGGAATAAAAGTTGGAGGATTCGAATACAGCTTATCGTTGAAGTTTCAAAAAGTTTCAAACGAAATTTTAGTCTGAAATTATCAATTATTTAATTTTACAGAATTTGGTTGTTATAAATTTCCTTCATTGCTAGAATTTTTTTTTTTTTGTGTGTGTGTGTGTCATCGTGTATATGAACTTTAATCAAATAGATGTCATCCAAATATATATATATATATATATATATATATATATATATATATATATATATATATATATATATATATATATATATATATATATATATATATATATATATATATATATATATATATATATATATATATATATATATATATATATATATATATATATATATATGACAAAACTATATATCATTCATACATATACCACAAAATGTTTAATTAATATGGTCAATTATCTGACCACTGAATATGAAAGTTGGGTGGTGGGGGTGGGGGTCATGGACCCCTGCCCCCTCCTGTTTAGATCTATTGTAGAGATTTGATATTATATATATATATATATATATATATATATATATATATATATATATATATATATATATATATATATATATATATATATATATATATATATATATATATATATATATATATATATATATATATATATATATATATAAGACAAATAACATTTAAATAGTCTCATATATAATAAAGAAGAAAAATAACATAGAAACCGTCTTACCAAAATAAAAGTAAGAGTTGACTGAAAACAAGAAACTGGTTCACGTAGATAATAATTTGGTCCTTACGTACACTCTGGTGGGTCGAAAATCGTATACAATATAATGGCGGAGGATTCTGTTCTTTAGCGACACTCACCAAGGGCGATTTCCCTATCAAATTTACTTACATTTTCAACTTCTTTCAGGTGATTCATATGCATTGTCACTTTCACCTTTTAATTGCCAAATGTTAGAGAAGAATAATTTTTGCATTGCACAGACAACTATAAACACACGAATATTTTTCCATTATATTTAATAAAATCACACAACATCACGAACTAAGAAGCAAAAATGGCGACAAGGTAGCTGAAGCTTTAGATATTGGGGGAGGCGATTGAAAAAAAAATAAAAAAAATGAATATATTATAGTGACAGGTAGAAATCGTCAATAAATTAACTAGTATTTTAATAAACTGATTTTTTTCATCTATTTAAAAAATATTTTGATAGAAAATACTATATATTATGTAAATAAATATTAAATTTTCGTAATATTTTATATAATAAAAATTCAAATATAAACCCTTATAACCAAAAGAAAACGAAGATTGATAGAAAACGAAATCAATACATTATTTTATAGTAAACTTTTATATATTTTAGAATTATTAGTAAAGAACTTTTACACCTTTAAAAATATTCAACTGAGCATCAGTAAAATTTTAACGTCCCCAAATTTGTAAGTTACAAGTCCTTGTCAACATCCTCATCTATATTTAAAATTATAGATCCGATTCTCTAGTAGTTTACCAGTATATATATATATATATATATATATATATATATATATATATATATATATATATATATATATATATATATATATATATATATATATATATATATATATATATATATATATATATATATATATTATATATATATATATATATATATATAGGCACAAGTTTACTTGAGGGAACTCTCTCTGAAACTGGGAAATGGAAAATAACCCAAATCGTCGACAGGAAAAGTAGTCGACAATATCAGCATCACTCACTGGTCGGGGGGTACGTGGGGTAGAGCCCCCCGTAGACAAATGCTGGGTATAACACCAAATTTAAGTTTGTTAGTTCATCAATTGTCGTAAAAAATCATTTTTTTAAAAATCTTACTTTGAATCACAGTAAAAAATTTCTGGATCCTCAAACTGGAGCTTAAACCCAAAATATAAAGGCTACATGGAGTGTACTTAAATACAAAAAAATTATAATATATATATATATATATATATATATATATATATATATATATATATATATATATATATATATATATATATATATATATTAGGGATGGAGTGAAGTATCGGTATCGGTATCGGCAAGTATCGGCATATTTTTAAGTATCAGTATAGGCCTCGGTATCGGTATCGGTAAAAATTTTGTGTAGGAGTAAAGTATCAGTATCGGTAGTGGTATCGGCATATTTTTAGGTATCGGGTATCGGTTTCGGGGAATTTTTAGGAATCGGTACCGGTAAAATTTTGGTATCGCTTCATCCCTAATATATATATATATATATATATATATATATATATATATATATATATATATATATATATATATATATATATATATATATATATATATATATATATATATATATATATTATATATATTATATATATATATATTCATTTATTTTCGAGCGCTGAAAAAAGTTCCCTCAAGTAAACTTGAACCTATATATATATATATATATATATATAATATATATATATATATATATATATATTATATATATATATATATATATATATATATATATATATATATATATATATATATATATATATATATATATATATATATATAGAGAGAGAGAGAGAGAGAGAGAGAGAGAGAGAGAGAGGTGCTGAGTAGGTTTTTAATTAGTTTTATTTCTTGCCTCAATGAAATTTCATCAACTTCTACTGTGACTAAAAATTACCATATTGAAATATGGACTCTTAAATACAAGTACCATGAATAATTATTATTATTATTATTATTATCATTATTATTATTATTATTATTTCTCTTGTAAGGTGTTTTCTTGTTTTTTTTTTTCTTTTTTTTATCTACTTTCCGCAATACTTTGAGAGAAAATTAGTTTTTCTCCCTTTTTCAGTTTGATTATTATTATTAATATAAATTGAAATTAAAATTGAAATGCAAAAAAAAAAAATTACCAAAAAAATTCGCTGCTCCTCATAGTGTTTCATTGATTTATGATTTAGAATAACATATTTCCCTCTCTTGAATTAGTATGTGGTCAACAAATTTGGTCTTTATCTATATTCCATATATATATATATATATATATATATATATATATATATATATATATATATATATATATATATATATATATATATATATATATATATATATATATATATATATATATATAATATATTAGTAATTTTTAATTATTCCACCACTCATGGGTCTGGAGGTACGGGGAGTGAAGCCCCCGTAGACAAATGTTAGTGTGCTATGCATTTATTTTGACTAAGTACAAATATAAACATCGCCTCTTTTTTCCATTTAGACGTTTCGATATTTGAAAATGAAAAATTATGAAAAACAATTGAACATTTAGTTAAATAATAACAAAAATGGTCCATTTTTCATATCTAAAGAAGTTGATACTATTAAAATGAAAAATTAAGAACTACATGGCTGGTTTTAATAAAGTTTTAAATATTTAATTAAATATTTAATAACAGGCTTTTACTTAGATGTATTTGAAAAACCGCTCACATTTCCCGCTCCGGCCAGGCCTCGAACCCTGGACCTTTCGTTTGCTATCACGAGTGCTCGATCGACTGAGCTGATGGGAAAACTCCCCGGCATCCGCGATAGGCCTGGCCCAGCCAGCAGTATCCG
>SEYY01024400.1:100000-105000 GCA_009176605.1 Armadillidium nasatum | reverse complement strand
GACCCTGAGAAATTTCCTATAGGACATTTTTTGCCGGGGTGTTACGTTTGGAAGGCAGTATACTTTAATATATTAAAATGACAATAAGTCTGAAATGTCAATAAAGCAATTTCATTTAATGAAAAAAAAAATTAAAATTAAAATTAAAATAAATTGAAATTAAAATTAAAAAAAAAAAAACCACCAAAAATTTTTTGTTGATCCTCAAATTTCTGACAATCCGAACAAAAGTGGGCGGAGTTTCATATAAAAAAAAAAAAAAGTTTTTTATAAAAAAAAAAAACTGCAAAATGTAATACGATTACGGATTACGGAGTGAATTACTCTTTGAATCCTTTGGTATATATATATAATATATAATATATATATATATATATATATATATATATATATATAATATATATATATATATATATATATATATATATATATATATATATATATATATTATATATATATATATATATATATATATATATATATATATATATATATATATAATATATATATATATATATATATATATATATATATATATATATATATTATATATATATATATATATATATATATATATATATATATATATATATATATATATATATATATATATATATATTATATATATATATATATATATATATATATATATATATATATATATATATATATATATATATATATATAATATATATATATATAAAAAACAAGAACATTGATCTGCTTATTGTTTTTATCTTTTCCATCTTCCAAATTGGCCCAATTGGGCAATAAATAATTTAAAATTTAAATAAAAGATAAATAAAATTTAAATAAAGAATAAATTGACTGAATGAAGAAAGATGTTATAGATAAATTGATGGGAAGATCTATTGAGTATTCGCCATTACAATGGAGAACCTCCTCTTCCTACTCCTTCCTCCTCCTACTCCTATTTCTCCTCCTACTCCTCCATCCTACCCCCTACAACCCCTCCATCCCCCACATCCTCCTCTTTCTTGTTCGAGAAAAAACAAAAACTTATTTTGATAAAAAGATATATTGAAACATAAAATGAAGTTTTTATATGAAGACCTAATAATTTAAAGAATATGATAGAGAAAGAGTGGCCAGTTTATGAAGCATGTGCCACATGTGGTACATCGAACCTTTTTGATGAAAGCCTAATTATTGAAAGAATATAGTAGAGAAGGAGTGGCCAGTTTATGAAGCATGTGCCACATGTGGTACATCGAACCTTTTTGATGAAAACCTAATTATTGAAAGAATATAGTAGAGAGGGAGTGGCCAATTTAAGACGCATGTGCCACATGTGGTACATCGAAAATCTTTGATGGTATTATAGATACAGTGGAGATGATATAAAGATAAATTGAATCCAAATGATGTTTTAATATAGAAACTCAATAATTGGAAAAAATATACTAAAGTAAGAGTGAACAATTCATGACCCATGTGCCATAGATGGTGGATTGGTTCATTTTATGTGGCGCATGAACCTTTTTTTATATTACTTCGGATTGTCGATATGATTAAAAAATAATGAAACCCAGTAACTGAAATGCTAGACTATGAATGGTCAATTCATGACCCATGTGCCATAGATGGTGGATTGGTTCATTTTAAGTGGCGCATGGAACCTTTTTTTATATTACTTCGGATTAGTCGATATGACTGAAAGATACCGAAACTCAAATGCAGTTTTAATATGGAAACCTACTAACTGAAATGCTTGACTAGGAGTGGCCAATTCATTACTCATATGGCACATGTGGTGGACTAGCTCATTTTGTGTGGCGCATCGAAGCATTTTTTATTAATTTTGGATTGTGGATATAATTTAAAGGTACCAAAACACAATTAGTTTTAATATGGATACATAATAATTGAAGGAATATGCCTGACTGCGAGTGACCTATTCATGCGACATGTGCCACATGTACCACATGGCACATATGCAGGATTGTTTCATTTTTCGTGGAGCATTCGAATTTTTTTATGGTATTTTGGATAGTGGATTAATTAAAGAATAGACACAACGCATGACACATGTTCCACATGTGGTACATTGGATAATTACATGTGGCGCATGTAAAAAAAACAATATTTTTGATATTGGATATTTTCCATACAAAGATTTTTTTTAAATAAAAATTTGTTAAATAAAACAATATTAATTCATATCTATTATTATTATTATTATTATTATTATTCTTATTATTATTATTTATTATTTAATATAATAATAATAATAATAATAATAATAATAATAATATAATAATAATAATAATAAAAATCAGGAGAATGAAATATTTATTTTTCGAAGAAAATATTTTTATGACCTAAAATTGTTTATTAGAAAATTATATATATATATATATATATATATATATATATATATATATATATATATATATATATATATATATATATATATATATATATATATATATATATATATATATATATATATATATATATATATATATATATATATATATATATAACAATATTGTATTCTTTAGGTAATCTAATAATAATTCTCGTTTTCTTTTCATTAATCTTTAAAATAAATTAATATTTTAGCTTAATTAATCTAATATAATTTTCCTACTTTTTAATTAATTTATTAAAATAGGGTCGTAAATATTCTCACAATTTTAAATTAATCTAAAAATTAAGTTACCCTTTTTTTTAAATCTAATAACTATAATTTAATAATCATAATTATTCTCATTTTATGTAAATTAATTTTATAATTAATTTTATCATTCACATTCTTTTTATTAAAGTGAAAATTATTTTAACATTCTTTGTATGAAATTAAAATTATAATTACTTTTAAATCTTTTAATTAATAATAATTATATAATAAAAAATTCTCATAATTTTTAAATTCATATAGTAATAAAATTAATCTTCTGTTATTTTAGGATTATTATAATAATTAAATAATTATTCTCCAATTTTTTAATTAATCTTCTATTAATTAATTTTGTTAATTATTTTTATTTTATTTCTCATGATAATCTAAAAACTATTCTCATATTATTTTAATTAATATAACAATATAATTATTCTCATTTTTTAATTATATATAATTATATAAAAATATTCTCATTGTTTTTAAATTCATAGAATATTAAAAATATTCTTATATTCTTTTAATAAAATTATAATAATCAAATAATTATTCTCAAATTCTATTAATTAATCTAATAATTATTCTTATTTTAATTTAATTCTAATGTTAATCTAAAAACTATTATCACATTCTCTTATTTAATTTAATTTAATTTATATAATTATATAAAAATATTCTCATTGCTTTTAAATTCATAGAATAATAAAATTATTCTTATATTCTCTTGATTATTTTATAATAATAAAATAATTATCCTCAAATTCTCTTAATTAATCTAATAATTATCTTTTTAATTTAATTCTAATATTAATCTAAAAACTATTATCACATACTTTTAATTAATTAAATAATATAATTACTCTCATATGTTTTAATTAATATAATTGTGTAAAAGTATTCTCATAGTTTTTTAATTCATTTAGTAATATTATCATTCTTATATTCTATTAACATAATAATTCTTTAACAAATAATTATTCTTATATTCTTTTAACATAATAATTCTTTAACAAATAATTATTCTTTTATTCTTTAAATATAATTATTCTTATATCCTTTTATTTATTTAATAATTATCCTCATTTTGTTTTAATATAGATAATAATATAATTTTTATCATATTAATTTAAATAATATAGTAAACATGGTCACTTACATATATCTAATACTATATTTATCATTTGCATATTTCTAATAATATATTTATCATTTACATATATCTAATAATATAATTATTATAAACATAATCATTTACATCTTTCTAATAATATATTTATCATTTACATATATCTAAAAATATAATTATTCTTATTTCCTTTTATTTATCTAATAATTATCCTCATTTTGTTTTAATATGGATAATAATATAATTATTATCATGGTAATTTAAATAATTTAATAATATAATCAATTACACATATCTAATAATATAATTATTCTTATTTCCTTTTATTTATCTAATTATAATCCTAATTTTGTTTTAATATAGATAATAATATAATTATTATCATATTAATTTAAATAAAATAATAATATAATCATTTACGTATATCTAATAATATATTTAAACTAATATTTTAATTATTCTCAATTTTTCTGAATTAATCTTATAATTTAATTATTCTCATATTCTGTTATTATTATTATTATTATTATTATTATTATTATTATTATTATTATTATTTTTCTCATTTTGTTTTAAATAACCAAATATATAATCATTCCCATTCTTTTATTTGGTCTATTAATAATGTAAATATTCTTACATTCTTTTAATTAAACTAGTAAATATTCTAGCATTCTTTTAATTAAGCTAATAATAATATGTAATTATTCTCATATTCTTTTAATTAATATGATTTTTTTATGACACGTCAGGTGAGTAAAGGCTAATGGATTAATAGATTCCCCCGGAGTTGGTGAAAATAAAGAAATGTTCATATTAAGGGCCTACATGTACCGATACACGGCGTTTGAAAGTGTTCAAATCAAAATAAGTTGGAAAAATAGATAAGGAAGTTTGTTATGGACTATACCAGTAGAGTAAATGTAAAATTGAGCACAGAGGTTAAGACTGGAGTCAGAGTCGGACAGAGAGAAAGGATGAGAATTTGTGTACCGACTTGTCGCATGAACCCTCTTCAAAGAAGGAGGTATGGAACTAGAAAGCTCAGAAGAGTAGTGATCATTGTAGAAGCGAAAGTATACAGATAGTGATACGATAGTACGACGGCGGCTAAAAAGATAATGAAGACAGTTTGTGAGAGTAGGAGAGTTGACAAGAAAGAAAGTCTTAGTGTAGAATGTGTGGAATCACTCAAGATATATGATGCGTACTCCATACAAGAGCGGACAA